>CM058042.1:96273360-96452429 GCA_030169165.1 Centaurea solstitialis
TTTATGTTTAATATTTCAAACAGACAACTCCTCCTTAAGACATCTACGATGCAACCCACTCCTCCTAACCCCCCCCCCCCCCCCCCCCCCCTCTCCTAACCCACTCCTCCTTAAGACATCTAAGATGCAACCCACTTTTCCGATGATCTTGGGGTTTTCGGCCTCTCTCTCCCATCTCCTCTTTTAGTTTTTTTTCGTATTACAAACTCGCTCATCCACACACACTAAACATGGGAAGAAAACGGCTACATCCATCCCTAACCCAAAGGAATTTTAATGGAGTTGAACTCACTTTCCTAACATAGTAACATTCCTGCTTCCTTCTCCCATACCCGATGACGGTTCAACATTCTAAGAAACCTCTCATTTTAAAGTGACCATATATATATATATATACTATATATATATAACCATAGGTTCAAATGATAAGTGATAAAAAAATGTTAAGTGGAGAGATCTATAGTCGTTCATACAGGTAAGATCAAATTTGATTGGTGGTTTTGACCGGTCAAAATTCGTGATTATGCCAAAATAGAAAGGTAATTTTGTAACTGTTACAAATACGCTGAAAACGGATTCATATATGAACCTGTGTGATTTACATATGGACTATATGTTCATATGGAAACTAGTATAATTCACATATAAACTATTTTTTAACTGATTCATATATGAACTATAAGTTCATACATAAACAAGGTAATTTACATATTAACTGTTTTCAATTGATTCATATACGCTCATTTGATTGATTGTGAGAGAGAGAGACCTTCATTTACAAGTTTATGAAAGGTTACAACCATACAACTCCATCTAAAACCATTCATTTTAGTCCATTCATCATGATCTATTACTCGATTTATCAATGATTATCAATTTCATGAAATAATCTTACATGTAATAACATAGTTTTTCATTATGCATACTATATTAAGGATTTCTAAGCTAAGGACCTATGCGTTAACTTAATAAGATTATGGGCTACTTACAAGCCTCTTATTGCCTCTTATCCACTCTTATCAAGTAAGAGCCTATTTCTTTGGTAAGAGGTGCAATGTTTACCAAAATACAAAATACTTGTGAATGCTGATCATTCATCTTATTGATATCTATTACAACAGTGTCCTGTTCCTTTTCTACCTCTCCTTCAATCTGTCTTCACTAACAAGAGAATGTCCTTTGACCCAAAGCACCACAAAGCAAAAGGTAAGTTGGGGTTTTCCCGATTGCCATGTGTGGAGGAACTTGGAGGTAGCCATTTGGCGATCATGCCGCCTCTTCAGCCACTGATTTGTAACCAATATTTTCAGCCAACACTAAACCAAGATTACAAACTCTATGACTGAAGAATAGCAAAAAAGTTGATTTCTCCTACTTGCTATAGAATCTAGATGGGGAAAAATGTGGCGACGGGATTAAAAAAATGATAAAGCAATACAATGGAACAAAGTCGTGAGAAGAGAGATGACACTAGTACTATTGTAAGAGATGGTGACTCGACGAGAAGTCTAGAAAACGGAGGGAGACGACAAGATCTTTAGTTGGATTTTTCTTCGCTTTAGGATTTACGGTGATGTAATATTAAATCAATTTGAAGACTTTGCACCAAAGAATCTAAATAAAATTAATAAGATACATTAACATAAGATATCATAATATGCAATAACATAATACTAATTCATGAAATATTTCAAAAGCAAGTTACGATAAATAATACTCTAGACAAAAAGATACAATCATCATTTCAATTCAACTAGCACCTAATAATACAATTATGCTAGTCTACACTTAGAGACATACCCCTTAATTGAACCTCTTTAACATTTACCCAAAAGATTTGATAACAACCCCTTAATGGAACTCACAACTTATTTGATCAATTATATGTAAATATTTATCGGTGACTTACAATGATATAGAAAATGACTTATTTTATTATAAAAAAAAAAGCATGCTTATTTTGTCTATTAAAAAGACCCTCAAAGTAGTGCATGCTGTGCTGCCTAATTTATTTTGGTTTCATCAATTTCTTGCTGATGTGATGATAATTTGTCTAATTCTTTATTACAAGTTGCATTTCAATTATATGCTTCAGAGTCATTTTACCTTTTGATATTCGATGATGATTTTGAGAAAACGCTGGTTTGGTTTAATTGCTAGTGAGTTTGCATGATCACTTTGCATCGATTTTCATTCTGCAATGTTTCTTCTTTTATTGATTTTGCTATTTGTAGGTTGCATCATTACAAATTGTAGGTTGAACTGATTTTGTTGGTTATCCGTATAAACCCTAATTTGTCATTAAATGGTACTTAATTTGGACATCAATCAGAACTACATGCCTGCCTAAACTTTTGATTTACAATGGTAATGTGAAAGATCGTCCTATATATTGAAAGATTTGCATAAAAGATGCTATGCATCTGAATATTACCCCAAAATTGATGGACATGTAATAGGAGCTTCGGTATTAGGTATTCTTAAGATACCAGTTCATTACAAATAAGTGATACAACAACACAATGGAAAAAAATGTTTTTCGTGTAAGTAGTAGATAGTACTTCCAATAACATCCTTCAACTTTTTTGAAACATAGAGTGGGCTAGAACAAATGTACAGAAAGTAATATATAGATAATATTGGTAGTTAGTTTTGGGCATGAATAGCAAATATGTAAAACACGTTCAAAATATCTGCTTCTTGTTTAGAAAAGAAGAAACCTGTAGAATATATATATATATATATATATATATAGGGGAGAGTTATTTTGTTAACAAATGAATTTGTGTTAACCGTGTTAACTCATAGTTGCATACATAAATCAATGAAATTTTTTTTGTGGAGTTGTTTAATATGATGAAAATGTTCCATAAACTTCAATATTTGATAAAATTGTTTCATATTTCGGTATTTTTATTCTTATGAAACTTTTCTTATTCTTATGAAAGTTTTTTCATTTCTATGTAAAAAACACGTTCATATGAAACAATTTCATCAAAAAATTTAGTATATGAAATATTTTCATCGTATTAAACAACTTCACAAAAAAAATTTCATTGATTTACGTATGCAACTATGAGTTAACACGGTTAACACAAATTAATTGGTTAACAAAATAACTTTCCTCTATATATATATATATATATAGATATATAGGGGGCTTTTATTATACACCCCATCATAAGGTTACTTCCCTTACACCCCACATCTTAGCCCTCCATCCTATAATCAACGCTCAAGATGCATCCTATATTATTAATTTCATTTCTTTTTTTATTTTATCCCATAAAATAGGCTTGCATTCAATCTTCAAGGGCAAATTCGTCCATTATATGTGAATTTGAATATGTTGAAATTAAAAAAGGCATATGACAACTAAGGAAGTTATCTTCCAAATCAAATAATCTGGCGTGAAAATCTTTTACTTTAATCTACAAGATTTTTAAAGTATTTTCATCTCCTCTTCAAAACCATTGAAGGCAACCTTAAAGACATCAAAGCATCATCTTCAACAATGAATCAAGCTAACAGATGTACCATATCAATTTCCCAGCCGGAATCGAATTCATGGGGCATGAATTCGATTAATGATCATTGTAAAATTCAGATATTCATCTAAAAATTCATTAGTCGGGCATGTATTCATCGAAAAATTCGTATATTCATAAAAAAAATCATATATTCATCAAAAAATTCATTCATTGGACATGTATTCACAGGTAAAAAAGTTCATATATCATCAAAAAATTCATATATTCATCGAAAGAGGTTCATTCATCGAATTCATGTGGCATGAATTCTTGAATGATCATCGAAAAATTCATTCATCGAAATCGAATATATGTATTTATCATACATGTATCTGAAATAATCTAAGACATTCAATGCACATGCATCTGAAATATCAATACATTCATCGAAAAATTCATACATTAATCGAATAATCATCATAAAATTCATATATTCATCGGACATGCATGTAAAATATCAATACATTCATCGAAAAATTTATACATTCATCGCATGTTTATCGAAAATTTTATACATTTTATCGAACCCTCATCTGAAATATCGAAAAACTAATACATTCATCGAAAATGTAACCTCCTTCCAACGTTCATCGTCTTCACCGTATCCTCTTGAGTTCATCATTTTTATCTTATCCTTCCCGAGTTCATCGTCTTCATCAGAAATGTACCCCTTGGATAGATGACGAGTTGCAGATCGACGTGTGACGATAAATAAAGTGGGAAGTGCAGATCGACGACTTACGAATGAAGATGCATCTTCGTCGTCTTCATCGTATCTTCATCGCATCTTCATCGTCTTCATCGTGTCCATCGTCTTCATCGCATCTTCATCGTCTTCATCGTCTCCATCGTCTTCAGATGAATATTAATAAATTGAAAATCGTTTCAAATTCAAATCTTGGAGAGAAAAAAATATTCAAAGGATTATTAATTATTAGGTAACTTCCTATAATAACTACTCTAAATTTTTGGTAACTCCCATCAACACAGGTCATTTAATAGAAATAAATATCTTTTTTATTTTTCCTATAAAAATAACCATAATTTATAAATGACAAAACAATCCTTACAAATTAAAATAAAGAAAAATCAAAATAAAATTAATTAATATGAGATCTTGATAAATGGAGGGCTAAGATGTAGGGTGTAAGGGAGGTAACCTTATGATGGGGTGCATTTTAACCTTCCTCTAGATATATATATAGGGACAGATTCAAATGTGAACAAATTTTTGGTTGTGAACGTGAAGACAGCCGAAAGCGCGACACGTGGCGGATGATTAGGCGCCACGTCAGATCCACGGTGGATGACCAGGCGCGATTCATGGGAGGGCACTGAATTAAAGGGGGGGACCACACTCAAAGCCGCCACGTGTCGCGCTCTCGGTTGTCCTCATGTTCACAATAAAAAAGTGGTTCACATTTGAACCCAGAGAGAGAGAGAGAGAGAGAGAGAAAGGTTCAAATGAGAAGTGCTAAAAAAATGAGAAGTAGAGAAGTGATCTCCACCACTCATTCGGTCAATAAGATGACTTTGACCAGTTACGGTGGACGCAATCACGGAGGATTGACGGGATTCATGGGAGGGTAGAGATTATTAAAAGGAGGGGATCGGTCAAAGCCGCATCTGTTGACCGGATGAGTGGTGGAGATCACTTCTCTACTTATGTTTTTTGCACTTCTCATTTGAACCTAATAATATATATACAAGTGGTTAGGAATAGCAACAATCACACTATGGGGGCAGGGCATGGGATTTTCTGATTTTCTGATTTGTATGGATATCTAGAAGGTGTTTATGAAATGGTTTATAACTTATTTGGGTAAGAAACTATTCGTTTAGAAGGTGTTCATTGAACTATTTTTTGTACTTAATATACCGTTGAATTATTATTTTTTTTGTACATATTATACCATTGCAGCCGGGAATAGCCGGTTTTGACGTAGATCTGTACACATTATAACATTGAACTATTTTTTTGTACACATTATACCATTAACCTTTGATATGTTTACAAAAAAAAGTGGCAATTCCTTAAACATATGTTTTATGCATATCTTGAAATTGAAATCTGATTTCCTGAATCGTCTTGAAGAGTGCTATTACGGAGCTTTCGGGTCAACCGGTGAGGTAATCCTCTTCGTCGCTCTTTGTCTCGGTGGAACCAATGACGTACTCCACCGGAGAACTCAGATCCGACCCGACCTGTAAAACCCAGTGGAAGTGCCCTTGTTGTTGGTGTTAGGTTTTTTTCCTTTCATGATCCGGCAAGAAGTCCATGAGTATGCGTTTGTCGTTAAGGAACTCCGATGGAGAATGAATTTTAGTATGCGAAGGAGAAATGGAGAGTGGTGGAGGAGGAGGGAGGTGGTGGTGGTGGTAGTGGTGGTGTATTGAAGAAGAAGAAGAGAATGCCCACCTTTTTTGTAAACATATCAAAGGTTAATGATATAATGTGTACGAAAAAAATAGTTCAATGGTATAATGTGTACAGATCTACGTCAAAACCGGCTATTCCCAGTTGCAATGGTATAATGTGTACAAAAAAAATAGTTTAATGATATATTGAGTACAAAAAATAGTTTAATAGTATTATGTGCACAAAACGAATATTGTTACCCAAATAAGTTTCATAAACCCTTTATGAAAATTCCTTTTGACATGGGATAAAATTTAGGTTTTAAGAAGTTTACTTTGAGTGATTTTTTGATAGAGAAAAATGCTTTTTGTTCCTAAATGATACAAATATTCCGCATTCTAAGTTTCTAACCTAAAAATATAATATAGAGTAAGGCTATGTTTGGTAACTAGCTGATAAGCTAGCTTATGAAGAAATTATGTTTGACAAAACTCGAACTAATCAATGAGAATGATAATATTAGAAACGGTTTGATTTTTTATAATATAAAAGGATGGTTGATTTATAACGTTTTTCCATTGATTTTGATCAAAATATTTGGATGGTTTTAAGTTAAATTCAAAATGGCTTTATTCCAATGATTCCATTCAATGCAAAAAATCTATAGTATATAGTATAGATATACCCTTTTTAAAATACAAAAATAACCGTTTGTTTTAACAAGTTATTTCCTTTGTCTATTAAATGCATGAGTGTTTTTTTTTTCTTGAAGGTTTGTAACTTAAAATAGATTAAAGCCTACTTTTTTGGTTTTTAATGTTTGTCGTTTTTAACGTGTTTTTAAGGTTTGTTTTAATGTTTCGTTTATCAACTTTGTTTTAACAAATTTATCCCGATAAATTCAATTGGTAAGGGTATTTAATTAGTTTATTTGTTTTCTTGATTTTCTTTTAAAAAAGCTAAACCTTGAGACTGACAGTCGTCTTTTTGGAAGAGGTATCCCAGACCACATTGGGCCCAGACTAATCCTCGGCAATTTTGGGCCAAAGCCCGACTGCTAAAGCATGCAGCCCGGGGTCGAAGCCCCCGTACCTCCAGAATGCGTCCCCCAGGGCTTGACAGTCGTCTTCTTAGACAAACTTCACCGATCAACAACATCTCGGTCATTGGTAAAAACGTTACTCGATCACCATCTCTCACTCGACTTGGATCATGGTCTTGAGAGAAAGCAAATGACATTTCTTAATATTAACAACAAATTTACAAACAAGTCAACAAAAATGACAAATCAGTTATAACAAAATTGAGAATTTAAAAACAGTTAAAAATGATACTCATTAGGAATCAAAAGTGAATCTTACCCTTTTATTATAAATACATGCATTAGAGAGATTATTGTTGAAAAAAAAAATTCAACAAAAGTTTATATTAATTGTAACGTGCATGTTTTTCATAATTAAATTTCCCGAAATAGTTTTTTTTTCTCTAATTATAATAACTTAAATATATAGTTTAAGTATCTGTTTTTCAATCACTAAAGCAAAACAAAATAGTTTACTTAATTACTATAGTTATTTCATGTTTTTTGTTTGTATTATAGTTTCATACGACTTATTAAATCAGTCCACTAGTATTTATGGCCCAAATACACAAAATCACCCTTGTACCTTCAGCCCAGCCCTAAACTAGTCATCTTATAATTCCAAACATTTATAATGGCCCAACTCTGATTCCAAATCCAATTCCAATTGGAATTAAAAACAATAAAATCCATTGATAAGGCTCAATTGTATCACTGCAAGCCCAAAATACCTTACAACTCCAATCCAGGAAAAATACCCACCCCATCTTAATCTAATCAGCCAAAGCTTATAAGATAGATCTGGCAACTTGAAAGCTATCAGACCACACCAACATCAAATAAGTTTGGAGCAATTTTAAATCGAAACCAATCCCAGGACACCTTACCCATCACTAAAAAGTCCAAGTTTAATTGCAGAGGTATTCAAAGTGGAACCATAAAATCACCACACTCAAGCTTCACTTAAAAAGTTTTGATTTTTAGAATTTGACAAAAAGATCTACAATTTCTCCGGTCGTGTTTTAAAACACGCTTATTCATATTAAACTCCTTTATGGGATGGAAAATTCTATTAACTTCATCACTTTGGCTATGTTTGGCAAGCATAAGCTAGCTTATAAGCTAGTCCATCCAAACATGTATCAGGAAGCTAGCTTTTGAAAAGCTACTTTGAGTAGCTTATGAGGAGCTTATTGTAGATTTTTCCAATTATACCCTTATTAATATTAATTATTAAATTAAAAAATATCATTTTTGGTCATTTTACATACTCATAAGCTAGGTTTTGCCAAACATAGTTTGATCATAAGCTAGCTTATCAGCTACTAGCAAGCTTATCAATCAACAACTAGCTTATCAGCTACCAGTTAGCTTATAAGCTACGTTTGCCAAACATAGCCTTTATGGTTGACAAATGAAATAGATCACCATCGCATACGGCTGATATTCTCACTATTTTCGATTTGGGCTGATATCATCATGTAAACAGAGGATGGAAGCCGAGATATGTCCATGAGTTACACTGTCTACAGTTCGATAGAAGCAGCTTTATAGGTTTCTGTTTTACGATTCTAATGTAGAGTTACAAAAAAACAATGCAAAATTGATTATTTCTCTTGAATTTAGCTCAGATTCACCAAATCCTCATGAAAATGCAATAACAAATATGAGATGATAACACTTGTGTTTAGATGTTAAACCGAGGCATCATCGGTAGTTATTGTCAATGCAATTAGCAATAGTATTCCAATACAAATTTTAAATTGAGGTTGCCAAGAGTCTTGCTAGGCAAAAATCCGAAGTCACGGGTAATTGATACAAATTAGATGGATACACACTCACTGAATATCAAAATCTTGATAAGGATTATCCATTGAATAAAAAATGAGTTTGAATCCTCTGAAATGTGTTAAAAATAGTCATGTTTGTGAAAGAGACTTGCAGGCATAGGTTTTTCAAAAGTTGCACAACTTTTTTATACATGGCTCAAGAAGAATTATATGTTAGGTTGTGAAAAAAGTTGATCCAATTTGAATTTCTCATCACAAGTATTCTTATCTTTAAGAATTGTGCATAATAAATACCCTGTGATTTCATGCCTTAAATGTGATTATTTATGGCATATTAAAATTCAATCCATACACTTCCAAGAATCATGCGACGTGCCTATCATTGTTGTATACATTATGATAAACGAGTATCAAAAGCACCACCAAATACCATGTTATTGAATTCGCAACCGTCATTAAATTACTGCTTCTATCTTTTTGCTTTGATGGGTTTAAATTTCCTAGCAACCGTGACTCACATTGTAGCTTATGTTGGTATGAATCACATGATGATATCATATATGATGTTGATAATCACATAAAATATTTTATATTTTCATATATGATCATTGATATTATCACATATGATACTTCATATTACCATATGTGATATATGCATGCTCTTGAGTTCATATGTTTTATCATTACATTAATATCACATGTGACCATATGTGATCATTAATATTAATAGTATCACATATTATCACATGTGATCATTGATATTATATATCACCTATGAAACTATAATTAAAATCATACGTACGTTTTACCATTTTAATCACATTTAATATGTACAAAATTCACAAAAGTGAATCAAAATATGATACATAATAAACTGTATATTTTATATAACAAATCATATGTAATTTAAAATGTGAATTTAGAAAATTGTAAAAAAAATAGTGAAAAAAATACCTGAAAACACATGAATATCGTATTTAATAATTTTAATTAATATATTCATAATCGACTTGAAGTTATTTAATCAGTTAACATAATAACAATATTAAAATATAAACTACCATAAAAACTAATTAATATTCAAAACTCTTTTTTTTTGGGATAGGAACCAAAAAATCATTTTTTTATTAGTTAATTACTATTTATGTTATTTTCCAACAAATTATGTAGTCTAAATTGTTTGTTGATTTCTTCTAAATTGACTGTCTTCTCTTTTAAACCATTATCCCCATATACATATATATAGAAGTGTAGGGGTGGGTTCAAATGTGAACCATTTTTTGGTTGTGAACGTGAGGATAACCGAGAGCGTGACACGTGGCGGATGACTATGCGTCACGTCAAGTCCACGGCGGATGACTAGGCGCGATTCATGGGAAGGCATTGAATTAAAGAGTGGGAACACACTCAAAGCCGCCACGTGTCGCGCTCTCGGTTGTCCTTACGTTCACAACCAAAAAGTGGTTCACATTTGAACTTTCCTCTAGAAGTGTGTGTGTATATATATATATATATATTCAAGTTTATTAAGAAATTAAACAAACTAATTCATGTTATAAAAAATTAATATAATCTGACTTTGGCTAAAGTTAAGATGGGAAATAGTACAAAGCAGTAAAAAAGCAGTAACTTTTATTAATAAAACAGTAAAAAGGTAGAAAATAAAGTAGTAAAAAAGATATTAAAACCCCATTAATAAGAAACTATACATAGATGGTAAATATTTTCAGAATAATACTCATTTAATAAATATGTTTTCTAAAAACACCACTTCGTCAGTAACTTGTAAATTTATTCTTACTGAGTAACAATAAAGAGCCGTTGTGGTAGCAAAGGTTGCACAACAAACCCAAAAAATCATTATATTTTCATTTTTAATTACATAATTAGACAAATATAAACTATATATATAAAATATATACCTAGAAAAGTCTTAGATCAAATCAACATATCATCAAATTAAGCTAGAAATAGAAACATAAGCTACGATTTGGAAAACATAACTTGTATAAAAATATATACCTAGAAAAAGTGTTAGATCAAATCAACATATCATCATATATGGAAGCAATTAACACCGTAATCAAGATATATATATATATATATATATATATGTGTGTGATTCAAATTAAGCTAGAAATAGAAACATAAACTACGATTTGGAAAACATAACTTGTATACCTAGAAAAAGTCTTAGATCAAATCAACATCATCATGCGAAGACTTGATTACACAGATATCAATGCATACGAAGATTAATTAACTAACACAGATATCAATAACTAATAGCAAGCAATCATCCAAACTAGCTGTTAAGTTTCTACTACTTTCCCAATCCAAATTAGTCTTGTCTGATTTCCTTTCTTGATAGTATATATATATATATATAGGGGAAGGTTCAAATGAAAAGCATGTCAATTTAAGAAAAAGCGAGAAGCAATCTCGGCCACTCATCTTGCGGTTACGGTGGACGTGATCACGGAGGATTGACGCGATTCATGGGAGGGTAGAGATTATTAAAGGGGGGACCACCGAGATGAGTGGTTGAGATTGCTCCTCGCGTTTTCTTAAAAAGTTATATTTTTCGTATGAACCTCCCTCTATATATATATGTATGTATGTATATGATAGGATAGTATTACTCTCTCAAACCTCCGGCCCTAGTTACCACCTCCAGATCCCCCTTCCTCAGCAGGAGCAGCACCTTGATCTCCTTCTCCTCCAGCGATCCCATCCTAAAACAAGAAGATTAAGCTAATTATAACCCCAAATTAAACCCACATTTACAAAAAGTAGAAGTATGCGCAGTGGCGGACGCAGGATTTTTGTCGAGTGGGTGCACCTTTAATTGCACGTGAAGCCGCTCGATGTCTTTTTAGCGGAATTCCGCCTTTGATGGGTTTTTTTCAAGTTTCTGGTCGATTCTTAGGATTTATTGGTTGATTTCGAGGAATTTTTAGAATGTTTTGGATGACTTCGACGTACTTTTTTAGTTGATTTGAGATAATTTCCCAAATTTTTTATTGATTTCATGAAAGTTTTTTAGAAATGTGCTCCTAAAATCCCTCTGAAATCCAAATAGGCCGGAGCACCACTTGAAGTTTAGCGGGTGCACTTAACGTGTGGAACTTTTTTTCCTCTTACAGAACAGACCAGAGCGGGTGCACGGGACCCCCCCCCCCCCCCCCCCCCCCCCCCCCCCCCCCCCGCTCATAAGGTAGTTCCGCCCCTGAGTATGCGTACGTACCTTCTTCTCCTTTTCTATGAACACCTTCAGCATTTCCTTCAGATTTTTGATTTCTTCTGTGAACACCTTCAGCATTTCCTTCAGATTTTGGATTTCCTCCTTCAGCTGACGATTCTTATCTTCATATTTAACAAGTTTAAGCTGCTGCCTTCCAACTAGGGCAGCGAAAGATGTGTTTTCGCTTGAGAGGTCCGCACCTTGGTTGCTGAGCGCCGTAGTGGTTTGCTGCAGCAACTTCTCGATGGACTCACGTTCTCCCTCTCGCTTTCTGAAAAGCTCATCATGTGCCTCTTTCACCTCTCGGCGGAGCTTAAGTTCGTCCTCCAGACGAATGTTGGCTCGTCTGAGTGATTCAACCAGGGTCACAATTCCAGCAAGGTCTCCTCCTTCCATTTCTATAAGGCTACACGCACCCAACCCAATCAACCCACTCAACCCACTCACTTTTTTAATGCCACATCAGCTGCCACATCAGCTTTTGGTCAACCCTCTCTTTACCCTCTCATAACCCTCTACAACACACACCCAACCCTTTCAACCCTCTCACACAATACACACACAACACACACACGGCTTCAGCGGCTTCATGTACCCTCAAAGCCGCCAACCCGCCGGCTTCTAACACCTTGCACCCAACCCGCGCGAACCCGCCGAGCTCGGCGGCTTTACCCGCTGCCAACCCAAGGCTCCGGTGCGGGTAGCCTAAAGGTGCTAACGGATTTTGGGGGGGGGGGGGGGGGGGGGGGCTTTTTATTTGGGGATATTTGTACGGAAACCCTAACCAGGTGTGCTACGTGTCGATGTATAATAAGTGGTCATTAACCTTGTTTTCTTTTATTATCTATTACTCTTATTAAATGGCCTCTCTTGTCCGAAACCAACGTGTATGTGTGACTGTGTGTAAAAGAAACATTTCCTTCCTTCTCTTTTTATTTTTAAGACATTATTAAATGTATATGTATGGTGATATTTTTTTTTTTTTTCAAGCGTAGTCTCCAAGCTATTATATATACGTATATATACCCAACTATTATACTTTCATTTTATAAAATTTGTTACGTTGTTAATCTTTTTAACTGTCTTAGATTAAACAAAACGTTATTAAATTATAATTAATAATAGATGAATATTTAATTAGATAGGTAAAAATTGTATAGAATTAACCTTTGTTAAAACTTTTTCCCATGAACTGACAAGAGTTGCCAAAACGTTTTTCAATGACCTCGAAAAATGTGTGGATACTCTAAACTCTATTTTATTTGCTAAGAAATTTTGTGTTTGCTTATCCATAGAGATGACATTTGTAAATAAATTAATTAATCCATCTAACTTTTGTTTTTATATGCAAACAATAGTAGTTAGTTACGAACTTACAATTAATCTAATGAGATTTTAAAATAATAATAATAATATATATATAATTATAAACTTTTGACTTAGCTCATGCACACCTTCGATCGCTTTTTAGAGTTTCTTTAACAACATTGCTAAAATAGAAAAAATTGGTTTTTTGTTTGCTAAATCGCTCCAACTGTTTTTATATCCTAATTTTCGAGACAGAAAAATATAGAAAAACTAATCTCTAAATTTAGAAATTTCTCTAAAATCTCTAAGCATGTCTTCCCAGTTTGCCAAGCATAGCCTTAATCGAACCCAGGTAGATAGAATGCCGGCCATTATATCTCTCTCAAAAATATTACCGACCACCAGGCTACTAATTACTAATGTTTTGATTGTTGGAGATGCTATTATAAAGTTACATTTGTCGTTATTAAATTAAATACCACAATGACTTCCCAAAAGGTCAAAAAAAATCACATTAAAAGAGATAAAACTTTTATTTCCCAAAAGGTCCAAAAAAATCACATTCAAAGGGATAAAACTTTTATTTCCTAAAAGGTCCAAAAAAATCACATTCAAAGGGATAAAACTTTTATCATCTATATATGTACATATTTAATTACAATATTTTAATCCCCATTCGCTAATTTGTTTTTTCTATTTCCAGGTTTGTTTTCTCAAACAATTTTACATGGACAAATTATAGGTATAACATAATTTATATAAACAATTATATCAAAAAGTGATAATATGATAACGATTCTAAAGTCTTTGGATGAGTTAGGTTTTTTATTTATTTATTAAAGTGAATTTACTTCTAACTATCTTTACCTATATATATTCATTTACCCAATTTCAATTCATCTTCACCTTCAGTCATTTTTACAAACTTTTAGATACATTTAATCATTTTCATGTGAATATTGAATTTGTTAAAGTATCAAAATATATTCAACATACAAAATTTTGAATATTTATCAACATACAAATTTGAATATAGTATGACTTAACTCTTCAGAAAGAGACTTCAACTTCGTGAAATAAAGTCCAGCCTAGTCCTAGTCTTGAATCAAAGCGTCCTGAGAACTAATTTGGTTAAAAACAACTGCTAACTGATATAGGTGCTAAATCATAATCTTTCCCATTATTATTCGGTGACAACAAATCAACTCGTCATATTGCTTCCAACCATATATTTCATGAACATAATAAACATACTGAAATAACTATCATTTCATTCATGAAAAGGCGATGGACAACACCATCAAAATGGGGTTAATAAACAAATATGAAATAAAATAAAATAACTTTTTTTATTTTAATAGCCTAAAATGTAAACAATGGAGTTTTGGATCAATTCTCATCATTTAACGAAAGTAAGTAGTGAATTAAATGGTTGATATTCCCTTGGAATAAAAATATTGAAAACTTATGTCAAGAGGTGCAAGTAAATCGTAAATGATGGAAGGCAAGGGGCAAAAAAACAAATGGTTCAAACTTGAGGGGTTGTTTGTTATAAAATCATCAAAATCTGATTTATTGATGGTGATGGCTTTATTTCCTTAAGATGTGCAAACACTTGATCGAGTAAAGCTTTTGATTTTTATGGTTATAGCTTTATTTCCTTCAGATATCTATCGAACCTTGATAATATATATAATTTCTTGGAATTACGTTTTTATGGTTCGATTTGATGACCAAATTAATCTTATGAACCTAAATTTTTAATGAGGAAAGGAACCTCATTTTAGATGTAAATTTGGGTTTTTTATGCCAAAATGTTACCAAATGTTCAGGGGTCAAACTCAAAAGCTTGAAAAATAAAAGGCATGGATGGTCTTGTTATTACTATTTACTTAAAAAGAAAAAAGAGTTGTATGGGGAGTTGGGTTCAAACCCACAAGTTCTAATTTAAAAGAACAAAGTTTTTTACCACCACTTTATTGGTTTTATTTGGTATTCCAAAGTACTAGAAATTTATTATTAGTACTGAAAAGTTGAATTTGGTAAAGATAATCTATATAGAAATTTTAAAGAGGTCGTTGGACTTTATAAAATATTAAGTTCAATCCGGTTTAAATTACAAGGCTTATGAAATTGCCAAAATCCCCCCAATTCCTAAATTATTATACCCGACTAATAATAACAGATGAAAACGTGATACCCTTTTGGATTTTATGTCCTGTGCGATCGCATGCATTGCACGTGTCCAGGACCAGGGACTGGAAGTAAGCAGGTCTAAGTTAATTTACTTAATGTTGTTTAAGTCGTTGGATGTTTTTTTGTTATATTAGTTTTTGAGAAAACGAGACCGTGTTTGTTAATGTGATTTAATTGTTTTTTATGTTTAATAATATATTAAAAGTAGTAGTCGGATTCTATGTTCGTGAAATAAACAATGCAATAAAAAAACAAAATGTTCATCTGATGGCATAATGTTTGCATATTATTTGGTCGGATGTAGGTGTATGTCTTTATGCTTGGAGTTTAGCTCCTTGGTATATGAACCGACTTGCAATAAATAGTATATGTATCCATTTTTATTTGTATGTTAAGGGCAAAACTGTTTATTCAAACACTTATCCGATAAAACGCTTATTAATAAAATCAACATATGAAATTACCTTATCTGCTCGGGGAGGGTGATGGCCTAGCCGAAGCTCTCTCCTTTGCTCGCCGTTCTCGTTTTGCCGTTCAAAAAAAAAAGAAAAAAAAATTACCTTATCTGCAGGTAAGGTTTTACTCCATCAAAACAACATGGTATGTAACAATTTACATGGAAAACCTTAATTGGATGAGAGTTTAAGACTCTCGGTCCATGTCAACGTACGTTATTACCGGGATAAGATTTCTAGATCCTTACCATATTTATCTAAATTGGATCACTTAAAAGATGTTCATAGGGTATGACACCAACAAAATTGGAGTAAAAATTGTGTCTGAATCAAATGTATTTATGATTTCACATTAGGATATATACTCTATTGCTGTCAGATTTTAGATGTAAAAGAAATCACTATTTTCCCTCCATGTACGTACAGATAATCTATGTGAGTTTCTATGTTTGCTCCCTCTGTCCAAGAAAAATCAACTTCAAATGATAGGAGGAATTACATGCCATTTAGGAGGAATTACAAAACATGAAAGACTATTTGCATGAGGGTGATCTATAAAGTTGGTACATGCCATTTCTTCAATTGGATAACTTTTCTTTTGGCACTCTATCTAATTATGGATATCATTTTTGCAGTCGGTGGAAATGTTGTCTATTAATGTTTTTTCGGCATTAATTTGAGGATGTCGGATTACATGATTATAAGATATGCGTACATAACGAGCTAAGGGCAATTTACTAAACATTTATCCGGTAAGTGTTTGTCCACTCACTTTACCTTAATCTTATTTGGTAAGACCGACAATAAGGACCGAAAATCTTACCCAGTAAATGTAAGTGACGACTTAATTTACCCGGTAAATGAGAGTGACGACCATCAGATGCATCACAATCTTTTTTCATAGCCTTAACCTACTTCTTCAATTTCTTGTTCTCCGATATTTTTTACCATATTTATTTAGATAACTATGTTCTTAAGCTACAACGTTTTTCACATGGGTTTGTACGTAGTCGATCGATTTCTTTGAGCATACAAACGTATGATGAACCGATGATTTCACAGACGGCATCAGAGATGAGATGTTGGAAACTTTGCTTGCCGCATTCACCCTAGGTTCAAATCCGTTCGTACGCATCTTGTGGTCAGAGTTATTCTCAGACGGCCGAATTTAATTTCAGTTCCACATTGTCAAGGATGTAGTCTAGACAAAGTTTGGATGAACCTTATAAAAAACTAAAAGACTCTAAATTAGACATGATGAAAAGCTAAAATAAAGAATTCTCTAACCTGAGAAATATGTAGATGACACCAAATGAATAAATATATAAATGGAGGTAAATTACGAAAAAACACAAATAATAAACATCAAAAAAACAAATGTTCCAACACTATTAAATAAATAATACTGGTGTCATGTTATAAAAGCATACTACAAATCGAAGCCCTCCAACTGTCGGCTAACCATTGTACTTTTAGAAGGATAGTATTTTTTTAATAATAAATACCAAATGGAATCCCCTCCCTAACATATCTCTAGTATACACTCACTCTTTGGTTAATTCTTTTTGTTTCGTTATCAATATATACCTTATTTGGGTTTTTTTTTTAATATAACATAGTTATTTTTTTAGATAAACTAATTAAGTCAAAAATATCTACTTATTTAAATCTTAGGATTTCAATACTTTTATTTAGCATAATTATAATTATACAAATAAGTAGACATAATTTTAAGTTATGTAATATACTTTTTAAAATCATCAAAGACATCATAATCCTTGAATAATTATGAATGATCTAGAGTAATTACAGATGAACTACCATAATCATGAATGGTCTAGAGTAATTACAGATGAATAGTCTAGAGTAATTACAGATGAACCACCATAATCATGAATAGTCTAGAGTAGTTACAGATGAACCTCCATAATCATAAGGGCTTCAACAACGCGCAAGAATATTACTTGTTTTATATGTTAAATTTTGTTGTTCAAAAACTAATTGAATATTTATTGTGTAGAATTATTGTAGTTTGTTTTAATTTCGAATAACATATATGTAATTTGTTTTTTTTTTTTGAACGGCAAAGAAAGGAAGCAAGGGGCAAGCTTCGGCTAGGCCATCACCCATCCCAAGCAACCCGAAAACACTTTATTAGAAAACAACCAAGGAGTACAAACGGGGCTCTGAGAAAGAGGCCAAGGGAGAAAAGAAAAGACAACACAACTAACCAAAACAAACCAACCCACCGACCACCCAGGTTAACCAACTCCTAGCGCCTCCAACGGGTTTAAGCACCAGATTTCCGGGTCCAGTTTCAAGCTCGGTTTCCTGTTTTTCAACCACATCGCTGCATATCTTTGGATTTTAGGAAAAATGTCTTCCGACTTAATCCTCTCCGCCTCGGAAGCATCCGCAAATGGAACTCGATTTCGCCAATTCCAAATCATCCAAAGAGCCACAGAACAAGAAGCTAAGAATTCCGATCGAGGAAAAATATAACCGTCAACCGAGAAGGTACACATTCTAAAAATGAAGCTTTTAGTTACTTTGGATTTTAGGTTGAATCATGGAGACAAAACAAATTGATGCCGATTTATTTAACGAAATAAAAATGTGACCAAACTTAAAATCTAATGGAAACAATTTCTTTGTAAACTTTTTAATATATTTGTTTGCCTTAATTATATGTCCAAGTTGTAAGTAATTGTTTTATTTTTATTTAAGTCCATTATTATTAAACTTTCTTTTGTTTTAATAGATCTTTGCTTTGTTATACGATATCGAATGACTGGACCTCTTTATCATGAATTCCCATCTACGCCCATATCCATAAGTTAATAATAACAAAATGCTATTCCCAAAGTGAAACATATATGGTAAATCATCATATGCTATAATTAATATTTAATAATTTAGTGAAAGGAGTAAAGAAGGTCTAAATTTATTTAATTAATGTTGTATTGTTGTTTAAAGTCGTTGGAATTTTTTTTTTTGTTATATTAGTTTTTGAGAAAATGAGACCATATTTGTTAATGTGATTTCATTGTTTTTATGTTTAATAAATCAGATTCAATGTTCATAAAATAATAATAAAAAAATGTTCATCAAATGGCATAATGTTGCATATTATTTGGTGAGCTGTATTTGTATGTCTTTATGCTTGGAGCTTAGAAATCTCTAACAGTATTGTTAAAATAGAAAAAAATTGGGTTTTTTACTTTTAAAGTGCTCCAACAACATTACTAGATCAATTGCTAAAATAGAAAAGATTGAAGTTTTCTATATATATATATATATATATATATAGATTTCTCTAAAATCTCTATATGGAGAGAGAGAAATGTTAATTAAAAAATATGGGTTTACATGAAGAAAAAAAATTCATCAGAATCAAAGTGTTTACTCGGTTTATGTTCTCAAGTTCGAGTTTTGTTGCTACTGTAAATCTTTTATAAACATGATAAATCAAATTTTGTATTTATAAACAGTGATCCTGACTAGACTTGAACCGCAGATCCCACATTTAAAAACCAATGAATTAACCAATTAACTTTATTAAGGAAAACTTGTGTTTCTTTACAGTTTTAAAATATATATGGTGGCACACAATAAATTGATATGATGACATTTTGTACGAGTCTGAAAATTTTATACTACAACAAAGGGATGATACGTTGGCATGTACCACCACCGTATCTATTGAACTAGGTCCGACTCAAATTAGTCACCACCCTATCTATTGAACTAGGTGGTCCGACTCAAAATAGTCACGACCGTATCTATTGAACTAGGTCCGACTCAAAATAGTCACGACCGTATCTATTGAACTAGGCCCGACTCAAAATAGTCTATCGAGGTTAATAAAAGGAAATTTTAAGCATCCTTTGAAATCAACATAAACAAAAAGATTTTTTTTCTTTTCTAATTAGAAGTCTATCAAATCAAAAAGAATTTGTTTAAGATAACACGTTGAACAAAACCTTGAATGTATGCCATCACTCACTAAACAAAACCTTGAATGTATGCCATCACTCACTAAAAGAAATGTCGTATCAAACAATGCGTGTGTTTTTTAAATCTAAATAAGTGGTGGTAAGTTATATATATATATATATATATGTATAGAGGGAGGATCATACAAGAACACACATATTTGCAAGAATGAAGGAACCAAGGAAATCACATGTGATTTTGTACTAAATCACATGTGATTCCCCTTTGGCGAGTGTAGTACACGCTCCCGACAAGGCGAGTGGGTCGTGCGAGTAGGCGAGCTTTAGTAGGAAATCACATGTGATTTCCTTGGTTCCTCCATTCTTGCAAATTTGTTTGGTTCTTGTTTGAACCTTTCTCTATATGTATGTTATCATGTCATTTTCTCTATTCCACTTGCCAAAAATGATAGTTGTTTTTATATAAAGTGATTAAAAAGTTATGCTGAAAATCACATCAAAATGATACTTATCATGAGTGCTCTGATACCAAGTTGTAACGTCCAATATTTAAAAACAGGATTTTTAAAGATTTTAAATAAAAATAATTAAATAACTGAATTTATTACGAAACAAAAATGTATCCACAGCCGACCGGCTCAAATAAATGTCAACAGAAAAATAAGTAACTAAAAATCCCATTTATTTATAAGATAAAACCCAAAATTTAATGTCAAGGTGTCACCGGAACCGTCATCCACAGAAAAACCAAGCTGGGGCCTTGCCCTTATCCACTTCCGAACCAGAACCTGAGAAAAGGGGAAACAACGAAAGGGTAAGCTTATGCTTAGTGATAGAGATACGAGTTCCAAATGCAATCCAAAAACCATAAGGGTGAATAAGGAAGGAACTTGTGCAAAAAATATAAGAGATGAAGAATGAATAATTATTAATAGTATCAATCAATATAATACTAATTTGATTTCAAGTCGTCATTCTCAAGTATCAATCGATACTTTGATATTTTATTTCAAAGTTGTCATATAAATAGAATGTTTGAGTATAATTTAATATTAACATATTTGATTGTTTTTTTTTTAAAGCCATTAATAAACTTAAAATTCATCCTTAGATAACCAACTGCGTAAACAATAACATAAATACGTATATAAATATTAGGTAAACTATACAACCAATCTTTCAAATATACCCTTTTTGGTCATTTTACATACTCATAAGCTAGTTTTTGCCAAACATAATTTGTTCATACGCTAGCTTATCAGCTACTAACAAGCTTATCAATCAACAGCTAGCTTATCAGCTACCAGCTAGCTTATAAGCTACGCGTGCCAAACATAGCCTATAGCTTAAATTACTTGTGACAAATCAACTTAACTATAAAAATGAGGTAAACTTTTCAAAGGTGCTTAACCATGAAAAAGACAAGCATAGATAAGAAGGTTTGTTGGCCACGCGCCGCTAGTTGAGAGTGATGGAATTTTGCGTATACGGAACAGCAGCACTGCACAATCAACTTCCCATGCAATAAAAAAGGAAGTCTACAGCACATGCGTCCAAACCTATGGAAGATGAGAAATATCCCCTAGAGTTAGGACCTTACCATTATCAATACATTATAACAATATAACCCAAATGGTTAATTAACCATATTTTTATTTTTTCATCTTACTAGGCACTAGCTATAAATGAAATTTAATTAATACAAAAGTTGTATTTCATAAGAATATAACTTGTTATGTTAAGTTTGCCTAACAATGTTAATAAGTAACATTTAGTCCATGGCATGGTTGTTGGTCTTATGAATTAACAAGCAAGTTCAATAAAACATTGTATTAACATGTTTATGAATTATAGTAATGTTCGTTGACATATCCTTTGCTAGAACTTAATTAATATACAAATTGTTATTAGACACTACGTATTTTCTTTTAATAAATTATGATGCTATATATATATATATACACACATTGATTGTATTCTTTTCTGACAACAACACAATATCTTAGTCTATCACGCGAGCAAACGATAGTTTAACTTCACCCATAATTTATTAGTTACCTCTAAGATGTGTGTTAACCAAGTCAACTTGGTGGTTAATAGTAAGTACAATTTCGATAAAACATTTCTAATTAAACAATAGAGTAAAGTGTCACTACTAGAGAAACAGGCAATTCTAGCGGATATTTCCGACGGATTTTTCCGCCGGAAATATTTCCGATGGATTTCCGGCGGATATTAATTTAGTCAACAACGTTGACTTCTGCCGGAAATCCGCCACAAATTCCGACGGATTTTTCCGCCGGAAATATTTCCGGCGGATTTCCGACTAAATTCCGACGGATTTTCCGCCGGAAATATTTCCGACGGATTTCCGGCGGATTACACTTTTCTTTTTAAAATTTTTTAATTCGTAATTATTAATTACACATTTCCGACGGATTTCCGACGGATTTTAATTAATTATTTTACTTAATTAAAATCCGCCGGAAATCCGCCGGAAAACTTTAATAATTTATATCGGCCTAAGAATTAATTGGAATCCGCCGGAAATCCGTCGGAAATATTTCCGGCGGAAGTAAAAAAAATTATTAAAAAAATAATATCTTGAAGTCCGTCGGAAATCCGCCGGAAATGTTTATATTTTTTTTTAAAAAATAGAAACATTTCCGGCGGATTTCCGGCGGAATTAAGAAAAAATTATTTAAAAAATAATATTTTGAAGTCCGTCGGAAATCCGTCGGAAATGTTTATATTTAAAAAAAAAAAAAACATTTCCGGCGGATTTCCGGCGGAATTAAAAAAAAATTATTAAAAAAATAATATTTTGAAGTCTCGATGGATTCTAGTTGAATTTTGTTGGATCTAGTTAGGTTTGGTCGATTTAGTTGAGTTTCGATGAATCTTATTCGGCCTTAATTGATGTAGTTGGACTTTAATCAATGTAATTTGGGCTTTGATCGATCTAGTTGGGCCTTCATTGATATATTTGGGTTTTGATTGATCTAGTTGGGCTTTGATTGATATATTTGGGCTTTATCGATCTAGTTGGGTCTTCATTGATATATTTGGGCTTTAGTGGATCTAGTTGGGCTTTGATTGATATATTTGGGCTTTATCGATCTAGTTGGGCCTTCATTGATATATTGGGCTTTGATGGATCTAGTTGGGCTTTGATTGATATATTTGGGCTTTATCGATCTAGTTGGGCCTGCATTGATATATTTGGGCTTTGATCGATCTAGTTGGGCTTTGATTGATATATTTGGATATATTTGGGCTTTGACCGATCTAGTTGGCTTTCATGTATTTAGTTGGGCCATGATCGATCTATCTGCACTTTAATGTATTCGAGTGGAACTTTGATTAATCTAGTTGGACTTTAATGGATCTAGTTCGACTTTAATTAATATATATCGGGCTTTGATAGATCTATTTGGACTTTGATGAAGCAAGTTCGACTTTAATTAATATAGTGGGCTTTGATTGATATATTTGGGCTTTGATCGATCTAGTTGGGCCTTCATTGATATATTTGGGCTTTGATTGATCTAGTTGGGCTTTGATTGATATATGTGGGCTTTATTGATCTAGTTGGGCCTTCATTGATATATTTGGGCTTTGATCGATCTAGTTGGCTTTCATGTATTTAGTTGGGCCGTGATCGATCTATCTGCACTTTAATGTATCCGAGTGGAACTTTGATCGATCTAGTTAGACTTTAATGGATCTAGTTACACATTTGACGTAGTTTGTTGATCTGCCTCGGTTTCATTGGATCTACTTGGGCTTTAACTGACGTAGTTGAGTTTCGATGGGTCTAGTTGGGTTTGGTTGATCTAGGCAAGTTTCGATGGATGTAATTAGACTTTAGTCAATCTAGGCGGGCTTAAACGGATTTGGTTGGGCTTTAATCCAATAGTTAGACTTTTGATCGATTTAATTAGGGTTCTATCAATCTAGTTGGGATATTTATAGATCTAGTTAGGTTTTGATCGATCTAGTCGGTGCTTTCATCAATGTAGTTAGGAAGAATTAAAATAATAATAATAACTTTAATTATTAGTAGCTTAGTGGTCGGTAACAACCTTATAAGAGACATTGGATGACATGTCTATCTGGGTTCGATTCATGGGGTGAGCATGTGGAGATCCCTAGCCATGGGTCAGCTTTCGGATAGGTCCACGATCACCAATAATTAGTCATGTGCCCCTTTGGAAAATTTTAATTATTGAAACAACATTTTCTAATAATTATTAACTAATGAAATAATAATAATAATAATAAGATTTTTCCGACGGATTTCCGACGGCGTATCCGTTTCCGACGGATTTCCGACGGCGTATCCGTTTCCGACGGATTTCCGACGGCGTATCCGTTTCCGACGGATTTCCGACGGAATATTCCGTCGGAAATTCAAAATATTTTAAATAGCGCCCCTTTTATGATTATTTATAAAGATATATAAAGTTTTAATATAATAAAAAAAACCCCTCATACTGATACGAAATTCCCATCACTCACAAACCCTTAAACAAACTTTTGGCATCCCCCATTCACACTCCTCACGCTTTTACTCCGGCGACTCTTCACGCTGGCGGCATCCACACCGCCCGGCGCCCCACACCGCAGACTTCTGCGCTCCACACCGACGACCGGCGACTCCTCTGCGCTGACTTGTCCGGCGTCCCACCCCGCCGATCAACCTCCAGTCAACGACACCACACCGCCGACCTCTTGTTCGGGACGGTACCGACCTTCGTCAAGCTTCTACCTTCTCCCTTCTCCCTTCTGGTAACTTCACAACTTAACTAATGTGTGAAATCGATGTATGAAATTAGTTCGTTATGTTATTTTTCTGGTTACATAATCTGATCTGAAATCGATTTCACTAATGTTGCGATTTAGGGGCTGTTTCTTTTTTCACTTTCAACACTTAATTGCACGGAAGTCTAATTTAGGAAGATATTGACAAAGAGAGAAAGTAGAGGAAAGTAGATCTGGAACCATCATCAAAATCTCTTATCTTTCATTATATGGTTACGATATTTAAATATTTATTATCAATATTTAGATTCAGATTCACATAAAAAAAACAAACACTTACAGATTTAGAAAATGTGATTTACTGTGTGTGGTAATTTGATGGACATTAATAAGAAAATGTAATTGTTTCATTCTATATAATTGATTTCACTATTTGCTTCATTTTATGTAATTGTTTGCATTGATGGACATTAATTAACAAGAAAATGCAAGTAATTAAACTAGCTGTTGAACAAATTATGTTTGGCAAAGATACAACTTGGTTTACGTGACAAAGAGTAAACACTTTTCTATTAGCTTATGAATCAAATTTATTTATTGTTGTATCCATATTAATTCAATTACATATATAAGATGGAACGAGGATGGCACAACGCAACGAGCAACGAAGATCAACCGGAGGTTTATTACTATGCCATGGTACACTTGGAGTTGTATCCCTCTCGACGTGAAGCGCCAGATGTGGGAGCGTTTTAAGGTTTGTTGCATATATTTAATTTGCTTTATGTTTTCGATAGTTTATATTTAACTAAACCTTTTTGTACAGGAATTCTATACGTGGGATCCGGCTTTGGACGCCAAAATGCAGGAGATTTGGGAAAGGCGATGCTTGAAAAACTACAATGATAATTTGAGTGCTGCTAGGAGTAGAGCCGCCGGATTGTCCAATCGCGCGGGACATCCTTATGATCGGAACGACCCTCGTCGAGATATGAACTTGTTGAAGCCCTACCACCCTGATTGGCTATCTCCAGCGATTTGGATTGCGATGATCGATCATTGGAACAACGAGCATTGGAAGGCTGTTTCCGTGGGGAGTCGTAAGAATCGTATGACTGAGGTTGATGGTGAAATATCAAAGCACACAAACGGATCGAGGTCGTTCGGAGCGCAGGGTGCCCTCATGGTAAGACTTTAGTATATTATAATTAGCCGATTACTTTAGTAGGTTAATTTTTAACCAATTTTTATTATCTGAGCATTGTAGACTAAAGCAAACAATGGTGTGCCACCGAGTTGCTTGGAGCTCTTCGATAAAACCCATAAAAAGAGGTCAGCTTCGGGTTCAACCTCTTCAGATACCGGGGAGTACGTGACTTCCAGATGTAGCCGGGTTGCTGTAAGTATCTGAAATAATTGTTATACCATAAAACTTCTGAATGTTTATATAGTTTGTCTTTGGCGTTAAAATTTTATAATTGGTTAATTATCTATCTAGTATAAATCTTTATATATGGTTGCTATTTGTTGCGGTAAACATTAGGAGAGGAATAATCAAATACACACCTATTTTCTAATTAGTCGCTAAGTTTCCCCGCATATTTGGGAATAAACTCTATTTAGGCCTAAGAATGGTTCATGTCCACGTACGTCTGCATTGTGTGGCAATAAATCAATTATATGCAATATGAATGCAGTTTAAAAATTAGAGTTTGTGCAAATAGTGAAAATTGGATGAAACATGTTTGTGCAGGCAGTGCATTATAATGCATATGTATTTAGAATCTAATGAAGATGTTTGTGCAAACATAGTGCATAACTTTCCAGGATGTAAAAAGAAGTGTTAGAAATTGCATATCTGCATACTCTTTTCAAAAGTTTAAGACTATTTCATAAATGCATGCTTTATTATGAGGGATAGTATGTGCAGTATGTGTTTAGAACTCTTCCTCAATGGAGTTTTGAATTTGTAAACAATGAAAGAACTCAATAAACCTCTTCAATGGAGTTTTGGACGTTATACGTTATTACTATGATTAAATATTAGCAATAAATCACTAAACTTGTAACAAATTAGAATCAGTTTACAATATTATCCATAAATTAAAAAATTAAAATAAATTCAAAACGACTATTGTAAATTTACCTATATAGCCTTTACAAATAAAATTAAATTAAAAAATAAGATCATAAATGAAAGGCTAGGATTGGTGTGTAAGTGTTTAGAAATTGATTAGTGTGTATTTGATTATCCCTCAACATTAGGATTGTTTAAGTTTGGAAGTTCGTTTGTTCTTATCTATTTATCTAGTTTGGGTTGCCATTGTTGGGCAAACATTAGGATTGTTTTATGTTATGTAAATGGAAACATCATATTATAGTCGTTATGCCGTCGAAATTGACTTGTGGTATTTTGTAACCCATAGGATGAATATGCCACTAGTCTCTCCCAAAAGTATGGCGATGACCCTTCCAACCATCCCCTAGTTGATAAAGAGCTGTGGGAACAGGCGGTTGGAGGAATGAAAAAAGGTCGTCTTTTTGGGTTTGGATACAACAACGATATCGATGGGGTATTGACCGGGACATCCGCACAGGGTGGTACTTCTTCTTCTAGCCAGGTTTGTACCTTTTTTTCATTTAACGATGTTTATCTTTTTCAATTATAAATCTTATGAAATATTCTAACGTGTTCTATATCTTATAGGAAATTGAAGTCTTAAAGACCCAAGTACAAGAACTGCTAGAAAGAGATCGCCTCCGTGAAGCAGAAGAAGAGAAACGAAAAAAGCAATACGAAGATATGGCTGCATTGGTCGTGAACCTGAGTCAGTCTCGACAGTTTTCGACGCAAACCCCACAACCACCGCCAGATATTCTCTAAGTATTGCATTTGCTTTGGAATGCTTTAACTTTAGTTTGGATATGTATTTCAAATAGTTTAACTTTAGTATGGGATAATTTGTGGAATTTCCGCCCGGACAATAGGGTGTTTAATTAATATTTTTAGCGGTATTTTTTGTATTTTTAGCACTATTTACGTTTTTAGCAGTATTTTCTAAAATTACAGGTTTTAAATTAAAAAGCTGCTGATATTTTTCTTTTTAAAACTGCAGTTTTTTCTGGCGGATATATCCGCCAGAAACATATTTTAATTAATATAATAAAAAATTTTGAAACGTTTTTGGCGGCAAAATCCGCCGGTAATCCGCCAGAAAGGTTTTTGATTTTTCAATATAAAAAATAAAATAAAATATATTGTAAAACGTTTTTTGGCGGCAAAATCCGCCGGAAATCCGTCGGAAACATATTTTTAATTTTTAATAGAATAAAAAATAAATAAATAAATATTTTTTAATTCCGCCGGAAATCCGTCGGAAACGTTAATTTAAAAGTTAATTATTCTTTTTAATTAGTAAAATCTAATATTTTTTGAAAAATGATTCCGGCGGATTTCCGGCGCCCAAATCCGTCGGAAACTCAAAATCCGCCGGTAATTTGGCCGGAAAATTGAATTTGCAGCGACCCGGATTCCGGCGGCCAAATCCGCCGGAAATCCGCCGGAAATGCCAATTTCCGGCGGATTTCCGACGGATTTGGCCGCCAGAATTGCCTGTCTGTTTTGTAGTGTGTAAAGCATCCTAATATCATAAGAACTATTCATCCACACATAGCAACGGTCAGTTGACTGGAACAAGGGAGTTAGGATTTGCGGGATTCCATAGGGAATATTTAGAGTCACACACATTAAAATTGGAAATCAAAACGGCAAATTATTATATTGTGGTGGCAAATGTGCGTTAATTTTGGGCTTGTGAAATGGGTTGATTAAGAATACTTTCATTAGAGGCTGTGAAGCCATCGATTGACTTGGATAACATTCATAATCTTATGTAATACAATATTGGATATACAAATGACAGGTATGATCGTTATCTTAGGGGCCGTTACTTAAACACTAACTCGGTAAAATTGAACACCATCACCCACCATATCGGACAACAATTTGTAAATCTCACTTACCTGGTAAGGCTTTCGGTTCATGTCATCGCTTTTACCGGGTAAGATTCTATTCTGACATATTCATCTCGTAAGGTAAATTGACCCGATAAGCACTTACTTACAAGGAAATATAAGCATGTCATCCCAGTTTGCCAAACATAGCCTTAATCGAATCTAGGTAGACAAAATGCTAGTCACTATCCCTCTTAAAAATATTACGGATCATTAAGCTATTAAATACTAATTTTTTGATCGTTGGAGATGCTACTATAAAGTTACAATTGTCGTTATTAAATTAATTACCACAATGATTTCCCATAAGGTCCAAAAAGATCACATTAAAAGAGATAAAACTTTTATTTCCCAAAAGGTCCAAAAAATCACATTAAAAGGGATAAAACATTTATCATCTACAGTCAATTGCCCTACCTAGCCTAGTGGTAAGACTTGGGCACTACATAGTGGTGAACCCGAGTTCGAGCTCTGGGGGACGCATTCTGGAGATACGGGGGTTTCGACCCGGGCTGCATGCTTTAGCAGTCGGGCTTCGACCCAAAATTGCCGAGGATTAGTCTGGGCCCAATATGGTATGCGAAACCTCTTCCAAAAAAACATTTATTATCTACATATTTAATTACAATTTTTTAATTCCCATTTGCTATTTCTTTTTTTCTTTTCCAGGATTGTTTTCTCAAACAATTTTACAAGTCAATCCCTAACATGACAAATTATAGGTATAACATCATTTAAATAAACAATTATATCAAAAGGTGATAATATGATAACGATTCTAAAGTCTTTGGATGAGTTAGGTTATTTATTTATTAAAATGAATTTACTTTTAACTATCTTCACCTATATTCATTTACCTAAATTTAATCTTCACTTTCAGCTACTTTTACAAACTTTTACATACATTAAATTATTTTCATGTTAATAAATATGTTAAAGTATCAAAATTTATTCAACATACAAAATTTTGAATACATATGTCAACATACAATTTTGAATATAGCATGACTTAATTAACTCTTCAGAAAGGGACTTCAACTTCGTGAAATAAAGTCCAGCCTAGTCCTAGTCTTGCGTCAAAGCGTTCTAAGAACTAATTTGGTTACAACAACTGCTAACTGATATGGGTGTAAAATCTTATTCCTCCATGTTTATTATTCTGTGACAACAAATCAACTCGTCATATTGCTTCCAACCATATATTTCATGAACATAATAAACATACTGAAATAATTGTCATTTCATCCATGAAAAGGTGATGGACAACACCATCAATGTATTATCTAACGATAGTTGTTTTCAAGTGGTGGATATGCTCACCAAGACATTGCCGATCTCAAAATTAAAACAAGTTACGTTGTCTCTAAGATGGCTTTGCTTAATACTTTTTCTTTAGCCCATCTTGAAGGGGAGTTTTTAGCTTTAAAGGACATTCTTGTAATTTCACTCTTTCTTATTTCTTTTGTTCCATTCTATTTAGTTCTGACGTGTTCCAAATAAATGTTTGCCAAATATGGGACACGTTTGTTCTGTTCTATCATGTCCCATCCTGTTCTGCGTACCAAACGTACCCTCATAGTTTCAATTTTCTATTTTTTGAGTTTACAGTGGGGAGTTATATTTTTAGCCAATTAACGATCATGAAGATTCATGAAATCGAAGATCAATAGAGGATTAGTCGGGTGCGCGTATGGATCCCGGATACCTCGTCGACTTCGTGTCGGAACGTGTGCATGATTTATCTGTCGTTCAAAAAGAATTCCTTTTAGGCATTTCTCTTCTAAAAATTTCAAAACGTCACAACCTCTTCAAGTACCAACTCCTCATCCTGCCAAGGTTCAAAATGTAAAGAAAAAAGAAAACTTTGAACATGGTACCCAAGGCTATGTTTGGCAAACTTGCTCATAAGCTAGCTGATAGCTGATAAGCTGGCTGTTGATTGATAAACTAGTTATATAGTAGCTGCTAAGATAACTTATCAATGAATTATGTTTGCCAAAAACTAGCTTATGAGTATGTAAAATAACCAAAAAGGGTATCTTTGAATTTAATAATTAATATTAATAAAGGTATAATTGAAAAAAACTACAAAAAGCTACTCAAAGTAACGTTTCAAAAGCTACCTTATAAGCTAGCTTATGGTACATGTTTGGATGAACTAGCTTATAAACTAGCTTATTTTTGCCAAACACAGCCTAAGTATAGCCATTAAATTTGTATATTAGTCCAAAAACTTCTACAGGTGCCAGAAGTGCTACTTGCACAGTTGCACCCCAAACTAATTTACAGAAAGTGGAAAAAAGAAAGTGTGGTGCAAACTTTTCTTGAAGCGTGTATACATGAGATCATTATATATGGTATATGGATGAGAAGGCACTAGTCTTAAGTCGAGTTCTCAAGCCCAAGGACAAATATTGTGTTTGAACTTTGCATGTGATCTTTTGTTTAAGGCAAAACTTAAAACTTGTATTGTTCTGGATTACATGTTACAAATTGGTATGTTTGTTTGGATTGAATATTGTATTGTTTTAGATTACTAATAATGTTGTTTTTCATTAAAATTTTCTATTCAGAACCTTTGTAGACTTTGGTGTCATTCAGACAGTTAATTCGGAGCTGTTCTCAAACAATGATTTTACATTTGACACGTATATCATAGAGAGTCTCTTAATCATACTCATTTAATCATTCAGTATTACATCATTCAATAACTGCCAAAGATCCCCTTACCATATTCATATTCTTTTTTCTTTAATTTCTTTTAGCATTTAACTCTTCTTATGTTGAGGAGTTGCTACTTATGGATGGAGTGACTTTTTAGAAATTTTATGAGAGAAATAACTATTTAATTAGTTTCTCTAAGATGAGGGTTATTTCAAGGCATGAAAGAAAAATGAATTAGAGTAATAGTGAAATTGAAAAATCATATATGAGAAGTCGAGTTTTCATGGGGAACCTTCCTTTTTATTCTCAAGCCCAAATCCCGTTTGATACAAGGCTGGATTAATGTGTGGTGTATGTGATCAATTTCTACCGGAACATAATCCAAATAGAGGTTCCAAATGGCTTATATTTTATAAAAACCAAACCAAACAAGCATGGACGGAGCTCGTATGGCGGTGACGGTGGCCGTCAAAGGGTGAAAAGATTTATAAAGGTGCAACCTTATCGTTTTTTAAACTTCTAAATGGTGCACCTAAAAATCAATAACATTTCTTGAAATGAACCAAAAAAACCTAAAATTTCTCTGAAAATCAACCAAAAACCGAAAAGTTCTTTTGAAATCAATCAAAAATCCCAATTTTTTTAATCGAAATCAATCAAATAACCCCCCAAAAATCTCGAAATCATTCAAAAATCTCCAAAAAATCTCTCGAAATCAACCAAAAAAGTTGACAAAAATCTCTAGGAATCAACCAAAAAATTAATTATACGATGCCACCGTTTGATAAATGTTCTGGCTCCGTCCCTATAAACAAAACCAACCAAAATGTTGTTAATGTTAACTCCTATATATCTCTCTCTCTCTCTCTATATATATATATATAGAGGGATTTTCTTTTTAGAACTTTTTTTTGGTGTGAACTTGTGAACTTTCTCCAAAATGATGATTTCATAGGTTAAATCAATGAAATTGGTTCATGAAATTGTTTAATATGATGAAATTATATTATATGATTCATTTTTTGATGAAAATGTTTCATATTTCGGTATTTTTTACGCAACTTTTTCGTTCTTATGAAACTGTTTCATATATTTTTATGAAACCTTTTGATTTCACGTAAAACCACCGAAATATGAAACAATTTGAACAAAAAATGTATCATATGATATAATTTCATCATATTAAACAACTTCAAGACCAATTTCATCATATAATCGTTGTTTTAGAGAAAGTTCACAAAAGAAAATCCCTCTATATATAGAGAGGAACCTTTAAGAGAAAACCATTTTATTAGTGAAAACCGTGAGAACCAACTAAAAAATAATTTTTTTAAAGATTTTTTTCTATCAAATATTAGAATTGTTATATTGTTTCACATATATATATTTTTTTTCATAAGATGAATATCATCAATGAATTTGTTTCATAATATGAATAAAAATGTTGTATATTTTCGATTCATAATATGAATAAAAATTTTATTTTTCATGGATGATACTTACATTTTGAAAAAAAAATATATGTGTAGCAATAGTTAATATATAGTATTTGATAAAAAAATCGTAAAAAAATTATTTTTAGTTGGTTTTCACGGGTTTTCACTAATAAAATAGTTTTTATTTGATTAACACCATATATATATATATATAGGGGTCGTATCCGTTACAAACCGGATAGTTTGTACAAACTATACAAACCAATCTCAACCATACATTTACATCATCAATGGTGTAGATTAATTAAGTTCCTAAATTCTCTCAACCACATTTGAGAAAAACTGCCTAAAAATTAGGAAATACGCAAAATCAATGGAAATAAATGAAAAATCAATGGTTAAGAGTTTGTAGAGTTTGTACAAACTACTTGGTTTGTATTTGATATTTCCCCTATATATATATATATATAGAGAGAGAGAGAGAGAAGTTCAAATGTGAAACAATTTTTCATTGTAAACATGAGAACGAATCTTAGTCACTCATCCGATCAATAAAGACGGCTTTGACCGGGTCATCTCCTTTAATAATCTCCACCCTCCCATGAATCGCGTTAATCCTCCGTGATCGCTTCCACCGTAACTAAAGATATGTGGCTGAGATTCGTCCTCACGTTAACAACCAAAATTGAGTTTACATTTGAACCTGACCCTATATATATAATTCTTTAAATCTCAAATATAAACTTTTGCAAAATGAAAACGGAAATCATAAACCATCAAATAAATTAAACATAAAAAGAAAAAAAAATATCTGCATGTTTTACCCAGGGGCGGAGTCAGGAATTCATGTAAGGAGGAGCACCAATTAGAATGTAAGTGGATACACATTTGGGTGATCAGATGCATCGAGATGTACCGAATAAAGTTCCTTCTAAAGCATAATTCATGGAAGGACATGTAATTAAAAGAGAGCAAAAGTAAATTATAAATAAATATTATTCCAAAAATTACCCTCAAATCAAAATGGGTAAATATTTATTTGTTACTGATAAAAGTTATTTCAAATTAATATATAATATAAATATTACAATACATAAATCACAAGGGTGGTAGCGTACTGGTAAAAGGTCTAGGGGGTGTGGTGGGATATTCCATCCACCCAGGTTTGAGTCCAGGTTTAGTCTTAGACGACCGAAATTTAATTTCCAAATTACCAAAGATGTAATTAAACAAAACCTAAATGAACCTTATAAAAAAGAATATTACAATATACCAAAGATGTAATTTAACAAAGCCTAGATGAACCTTATAAAAAAGAATATTACAATATATAGAGGGAGATTCATTTGTAAACCTTAAATATCTTGTAAACTATGTAAACCAATCCACACCATTGGTTTTCAAAAACGTTTCCATATTTCACATTTCCATATTTCCATAATCATTGACTTACCATATATTTCACATTTCGATATTTTCTATGAATCCATATTCTCTTTTGATTTTTTTGATCAAGGACCACGATGGGTTCACAAAGTTTACAAATGAACCTCCCTCACAATATATATATATATATATATATATAAATCATAATGTGAAATTGTGAATTTAAAATAACTATATTCAATTTCAATGAGTGTGACTGTAAAAGGCGGAGAGATTTGTTTTTACCTTATGTATTTTACAAATCTACAATGCTGTGTGCTAGCTATCCATTAGTTTAGAGAGGGCCTAATTAAAAAATTTATGAGCTTACTCTCATTATAACATGGTTATCTTCATATAACTTTTACCAAAGAAAAAAAATTGAGGGGGATCCATGGCGGCTTCTGGCCACCATGTAGCTCCGCCCCTGGTTTTACCATTGGAAGCCTTTACTCATATTGACGACTCTTGAATCTCAAACTGAAGAGGCATTTGTGCAGTTTGTATGTTGCCATAAATCTTTCATACCTTCCTATAATTCACAATGGTTCTTTCTGAGCTATTAGAACAATCTTCATCTTCTTTAACAACTCATCGTCATTATAACTATGACGTATTTTTGAGTTTTAGAGGTATCGAAACTCGTCTTATTTTCATTGATTACCTCCATCAGGCGCTCCTCAATGCTAATATCAACATGTTTTTGGACGATCGAAACCGGCCTATCTTTGACACCGGAATTCAATTATTGTTTTATCTGAGAATTAATTATGATTCTTCGATGAACTGGTATTAATCCTCGATCAAGAGAGGACCTCAGGCCATATAGTTATCCCCATATTCTATCATGTCGACCCCGCGGAAGAAACAAAGCAGCTTTGGAATTGCAACGGCAAAACATAAAAAGAGGATGGAAGCTGAGACAAACGTGGAGGAAGAAAGTAAATTCTCTACCACTCCTTTATGAAAGGGAAAATTCTATTAAATTCATCACTTCATGGTTGACAAATTAAATGGATCATCACCGCATATTCCTGATATTCTCACTATTTTCCGTTTAGGCTGATATCATCACGTAAACAGAGTATGGAAGCCGAGATATGTCCATGAGTTACCCTGTCTATCTACAGTTCGATAGAAGCAACTTTATTGAAGGTGTCAACAATGAGAAATGTACTCAACAAGTTAATGGACTGCTTGATTTACAAAAACAACTTTCTCACGACATTTCAAAAACAAGTACAATTCAAATTCGTGATGTTTTCAAGTACACCTCCATTATATATTGAGAATGCACTAGCTCGTCAAAAGGTGTTTATAGTTCTTGATGATATTCATAGTCTCGAATAGTTAGGTGCATTATTTGGAAAAAAAAGGGGCTTTCATCCAGGTAGCAAAATCTTAATAACGACTGTTTAGGTGAAAAATCGCACGACGCACGACCGACTTAAAATCTTAAGATATCTTTCAGGATGATAATCCTGTATTAAGATAAGGTCCTGAAATAAGACAAATATACCCTCGAACGATAATAATCAATCGTCGAACGATCTCTATACTATATCGTACGACAGAACATACAATATCGCACGATATGATACTAACAGTTAATTATATCTTGAGATTAATCATTTGTAACAGGTAAACAACAAACATTGAAGAACAAATGACCGTTAACGACCAAGATACGCTCCTCATAAAGCTCCAACCGTTACGAACGAGAATCTAGCTACCGTTATAGCCGTTACATTAAATGCACAATTAAGGACGACTGTTACACTCTGATCAGCTATAAAAGGAGTTCGAGAACATCGTTTGAAGATATCTGATTACATTGAAGCTAGCGAACACTCTCTACGATATTGATATTGCTCTTTGTAATTGATATTTTGTCTCATTGTAATCGCACGATCTATACTGTAACTCTCGAGGATATCACCCCTTATTGGTGATACGTAGTGCAACGTCGACTATCCACTTTTAGTCGGCCGCAGGTTTTTTCCTCGACCTCGAGGTTTTTCCTGCGTCATCAATTGTCTTGTCATTTACTTTATCGCACGTTTTATCGAACCAAATTTCTTTCTCTCGACGGATTCGTCTCACAACATCTTACGATATTAAATTGTGTAATTTTTTACCAAAACAATTTGGCGCCCACCGTGGGGCCCCGTTCTGAGAAAATTTCGTTTGATAAAACGTTAGTCTACTAATCTTCGAGTTGTCTTGAGTATTCATTGCAGGATTATGGAGAATAACTTCCAACCAACTCTACAACAACAACTAGCAGCTGCTCAGCAACAAATCCAGCAGTTGGCTAATCAAAACATGGAAGCCAATAACGAAATCGTACGATTACGAGGTCTAAACCCTCAAGTTTCTCAAACTAATCCTGCGATAACAGCACCGCTCCCTAGACCACCTCCCGTTCAGCAAAATCAGTTCAGGACACCACAAACACCTTCAATGCCTCAAGCCTCTCAAATACCAGTGATGACACAAGTATCTCAAAATAACGTACGTCCACCTCAGAATAACCAATCTCAAACCATTTTTCCTCCTCTTCCATCAGGACCACCTCCTGTATTTACCTACGTTCAACCCCAAAGTGCTCCTCGACCTTTCTATTCAATTCCAGAGCCAATACCACACATACCAACAATAAATACCACCGTAACCCATATTCCAATCCAACCCAACTATCAAGGAAATATTGGAGTAACACCTGCTGAAAACCTTATGGACGTACGATTAAAAATGCTAGAGGAACAAAACAAAGCAATGCTCGCATTGCTCGCAAAACTTCCTGGAGCAGCCGTACCAGTTGAAGTCGAACCAAAGACAGGATTTCAAGCTTCACCCTACGTTGATGAAATTGCTCTTATGGAAATACCCAAGAAGTACAACATTCCTGCCTTTACAACCAAGTACTCGGGAATAACAGATCCAGTGGAACATGTCGCGCAATACAAACAGCTTATGTGGACTGCTTCGATCCCATCTCAATATCAGGAGGCATGCATGTGTAAAAGCTTTGGATCTACTCTAACAGGAGCTGCGCTACAATGGCTTATAAATTTAAAGCCAAAGAGTATCGAATCATTCGCTGAATTAGTGAACCAATTCACTCGACAATTCGCGAGCAGTCGCAAGATGGAAAAGCAAACCAGTGACTTGTACTATGTCGTACAGAAAACTGGAGAAACAATACGTGATTATTTTAACAGGTTTAATGCAGAAATGATCGAAGTCAAGAATTGCGATATAAAAACCGCAATTGAAGCATACAAACGTGGGCTCGATAATTCTTCGGAATTATATACGGATCTCACAAAGTATCCACCAGAGAACTTTGACGATGTACGAGCTCGAACGTTAGCCCACATGAGAATTGAAGACGACGCCATCTTCAGACGGAAGCATTCGAACGAAAAGAAAAATCTGAGCGCACAGAAACATGATTTCAAACCTAAGAGAGTAAACAAGATTGGAAATTCTCGACAAGAATCCAAAACTCGCACCAGCAAAGGTACAGGAAGAATTAGATATCCCGATTTATCTACTTACGATTTTGCAGGTACATCCAAAGAACTAGTGGATTCCTTGCGAAAGATCGATGCAAACGTACGATGGCCCAAGAAGCCGGAGCATCCTAGCAAAGACAAAGACCAGACTAAATGGTGCGAGTTTCATGCTGATCATGGACATACGACGGACGAATGCATTAGCCTCAAAAAGGAGATTGCTTACCTCAAAACGAATGGGCACCTAAAAGGTATTATCGGCGATGAAGCAAAAAGGCCAGCATCTCCGATCCATACCAAAGTGGTCAATTGCATTACTGGTGGGTCCGAAGTATGTGGGTTGACATACTCTGCGGCCAAGCGACACGCACGAGAAGGACCTGAAGGATATCCTGTTCCTGAAGATTCGAAGACTGCAGCTGAAAGAGAACTCGATGCAGCTAAACTAACGTTCGACCAAGATGATCTATCGGGCGTTAATCAAAAACACCATGATGCTCTAGTCATACAGTTAACCATTGGAAACTGTTTGACCAGAAGAGTATTGGTGGATGGAGGTAGCTCAGCTAACGTTATATTCTCAGATACCCTAAAGATCATGGGCATCGACAGATCCAACATCGTACGACGGACTACAACTCTAGTAGGCTTCAATGGAGACGCAACGAGTACCCTCGGAGAAATAGTATTGCCAGTCTTCGCCAAAGGACTCAACAAGCAAACTAAATTCAACGTCATAGATTGTCCATCAGCATACAATGCAATACTCGGAAGACCCTGGATCCATGATATGAAGGCCGTACCATCAACCTATCATCAGAAGATTAAATTTCCATCTCCTTGGGGCGTACAAGAGATCGTCAGTGAAAAGAAAATCGCTCGTGAGTGCTACAAGATCACGATGAAGACCAAACCCCAGGATATCTAGCAATTACAGAGCCAGGATGGAGTACGATCGTACGATGACCTTCAACTTGAGGAAGTCGTACTAGATCCAAAACATCCTGATCGAAAAGTCTTCGTGGGAGCAACACTAACCCCTGAGATAAAAAACAGAATAATATCTTTTTTACAGGAACACTCAGATTGCTTCGCATGGTCGCACGAAGACATGGTTGGGATTGATCCTGACATCATATCGCACAAGCTAAACGTGGATCCATCCTTTAAACCAATTAAACAGAAACGACGTAAGTTCGCGCCAGAACGCAACAAAGTTATTAACGACGAGGTCGATAACTTACTGAAGACAGGAAAGATTAGAGAAGTTAAGTATCCAGATTGGCTGGCAAACGTGGTAGTCGTGCAAAAAAAGAATGGAAAGTGGCGAGTCTGTATCGACTTTACAGATTTAAATAAAGCATGTCCAAAAGACCCATTTCCATTACCTCACATCGATGCGATGGTCGATGCAACGGCAGGTCATGAATTACTTACATTCATGGACGCTTATTCTGGATACAATCAAATCCTGATGCACGCGGACGATCAAGAAAAGACAGCCTTCATGACGGACAAAGGGATATACTGCTACAAGGTGATGCCCTTCGGTCTCAAGAACGCAGGATCAACGTACCAACGACTCGTAAACATGATGTTCAAAGAACATCTTGGTCGAACGATGGAAGTATATATCGACGATATGCTGGTAAAATCCGAACGATCACATGATCACATTGATCATTTGAAACAATCGTTCGATATTTTACGACGATACAAAATGAAACTCAATCCTACGAAATGTTCCTTCGGAGTACGTGCTGGAAAATTCCTTGGATACATGGTCACTCAACGAGGGATAGAAGCAAGTCCAGAGCAGATCAAGGCCATCAAAGAGATACAATCACCAAGAAACGTGAAGGAAGTACAAAAGCTTACTGGACGAGTGGCGGCATTAAACAGATTCATCTCACGATCATCTGACAAATGCCACTTATTTTACAACGTATTACGTAAAAACCAAGGTTTCAACTGGACAGAGGCTCATGAAAAAGCATTGCAAGATCTGAAGCAGTATATGGCCTCCCCTCCATTGTTGACAAAACCAATTGAAGGCGAAAGCTTGCAATTATACTTAGCCGTCAGCAATAATGCGGTAAGTGCAGTCCTCGTACGAGAAGATGATCAGCAGCAACATCCGATTTACTACATAAGTAAATCCTTTCTAAATGCCGAGACCAGATATACATCAATGGAAAAATTGCTCTTAGGTCTCGTGACAGCAGCTAAAAAGTTACGACATTATTTCGAATCCCACCATATAATAGTCGTAACCAATTACCCTCTCAAGACCGTACTGCGTAAGCCTGAACTTACAGGTCGATTAGCCAAATGGAGTATCTACCTAAGCGGATTTGATCTCACGTACAAACCCAGAACGGCGATAAAGTCTCAAGCGTTGGCAGATTTCGTGGCAGAATTCAGTCCAGAAGTAGAGCAACCATCGCACGATGAAATCAACAATGTGATGATTCAAGACAATCAGCTTTGGACTCTGTACGTCGATGGATCCTCCAACATCAGAGGATCGGGATTAGGAATTGTCCTGAAATCATCACACGGGGGGAACATAGTGTACTCAATAAGATGTGAATTCAAGGCTACTAACAACGAAGCAGAATATGAAGCCTTAATTGCTGGATTGGAAATAGCTTATAACTCGGGGGCACGACGTCTGCACGTACGAAGTGACTCGTTACTAGTGGTGAATCAAATTAATGGCTATTTTCAAGCAAAAGATTCGAAAATGATGGTATATCTCGAGATCGCTAAAGAAAGCATCGCACGATTTGAAAAATTCTCGATAGAACAAATCCCAAGAGATTTGAACGTTCAAGCTGACGCTTTGGCTAATCTGGGATCCGCATTCAATGAGCCAACTTTGGAGAACATTCCAATAATTCATCTTACGACGTCTTCCATCGAAGCAAAAGAAAAAGTACAAATGATCGAAGAAGTCTACAACTGGTCGCTCGATATATGGAATTACCTAAAGTATGATAAACTTCCTGACGACAAGATGGAAGCCAGAAAGACCAAAGTAAAGGCCTCGCGATATACAATCTTCGAAGGAAGACTATATCGTAAATCCACATCTGGATTAATCCTACGATGCATAACGAGTCAGAAGCATATGAATCAAATCCTACAAGAAATGCACGATGGAGAATGTGGAAACCATTCTGGAGGACGAAGTCTTGCAAATAGAATCTCAAGACAAGGCTATTATTGGCCTACTCTTCGAGAAGATGCTATGAGGTACGTACAAAAATGCGATGCCTGCCAAAAACATTCAGGTATGACCCACTTACCTTCTGAACCCCTACATTCTGTCTTAATCCCATGGCCATTCATGCGATGGGGGATGGACATCGTAGGAAAGTTACCTCCTGCTCCAGGACAAAAAGTTTATTTGCTTGTTCTCACCGACTATTTTTCCAAATGGATCGAAGCTGCTGCTTTTTCACAGGTAAGAGATAAGGAAGTTATTTCTTTTATCCAAACTAACATTATATACAGGTTTGGAATACCATCGGAGATCATGTGCGATAATGGTTCACAGTTCATAAGCGAAAGAACTCGTAAGTTCTGCGATGAACGTGGAATTAAGTTAATTACTTCAACACCTAGATACCCTCAATCCAATGGTCTAGCAGAATCGAGTAACAAAGTCATCATTAATTCGATTCGAAAAAGGCTAAAGGAAGCGAAGGGAAGATGGGTCGAAGAATTACCTTCAGTCTTATGGGCAAATCGTACGACTCCAAGAACCTCAACAGGACAAACGCCCTTCTCCCTTGTTTATGGATGTGAAGCAGTACTACCGATCGAATCTCAACTTCCGATAGCAAGGCATCGTACGATGGACCAAAACGTAATAAATCTATATTATGATTTAGACGCATTGGAAGAACTCAGAGAAAAGGCATTTCAAAAAATGGCATTACAAAAAGCTATGGTCGAACGACACTTCAACAAGAAAGTTAAAGCAAAAATTTTCCAAGTAGGTGATTATGTCTTACGACAGGTATTTCAGAATACTCAAGAGCTAAATGCAGGAAAACTTTCCATCAAATGGGAAGGACCTTATATAATCTCTAAGATTATCGGAAATGGTGCATACAAGCTTACAAACATCGAAGGAAAAGAAATTCCACGAAGTTGGAATGCAACACATCTTAAGAGGTATTACTTCTAAACCTTTTCATTTCTATTACTATTTTATTACGAACGATTACTGACTTGGGCGTCGGAGCGCCGTTGGTCAAACCAACGGCCACCCCTTAGCCATTCTTTTCTTATCGCAGGTATCGCACGATAATCGCATGTATCGCACGAATGTCGCAAGTATCGCATGAATAAAGCTTATAACGCACGATCACAATACGCACGCGCGCAAGATAAAACGCCAGTCGCACGATACAAAATAAAGAAACTATTCTTAAAACACAAGTTAAACATGTACGATAAACTAAAATCATTCATTCCAAAAAAGTACTTAAACAAAATCAAAAGTACTTAACAAAAAGAAAGATCGTGCGATTACAAAAAGAAACTAAGTACTAACAGGGGCATCAGATCCCACAACTCCGGCATCATCGCCCGATCCTTCAACGACGTCTGAAGATCCTACAATCTTAGGAGGAGCCTCTTCAGTAGTCAAGATTGCTGGAGTGGATCCAGAGACCATTTCATCTCGAGTCTCCTCCCCAACGGCAGCAACCTCGACAGGCTTCTCTCCAACCTCCTCGTCCAAGTCTTTAAGATCGTCAGCATCCAAAAGATCTTCAGATCCCATAAGCTCGCGGAATGCCTCCACCTCTTCCTTGGCAATCCCGACGGTGAGGGTTCCGGCTATCACACGACGCATAAGGGCCGCACGAGCTACAACCCTTATTAACGCCGCCTCGTCCTTCAGATCCTGGATTTCAGACGATAAGGCCTCCTCCCGCGTTGCCTTCTCGAGTTGAATAGCCTTCAGCTCTTCCTCCAGCTTGGACGCACGATCAAGAACGATCTTCATCCGGGATCTTTGCTCTTCCCTCATGCGTTCAGACTCTTCGAGCTTCAACTCCAGATCATCGATCTTAACCTGTTTTGCCTCCAGGTCGGACGCAAGCTTAAAAACCTTCTCCTTAGCTTTGTCAGCTTCCTTTACAGCAGCCCTCTCGCTGGCCATCTTGGCTTTCATATCGTTCTTTATGGTCTCCATCCGAGAATGAAGACCGAGGCTGGCTTGAAAGCCCTGGAAAACGAAGTAAATTAATATCGTACGATATCCAAAAGATTATGCGATAGAAGAAAGACTTACCAAGAAAGAGAGGCCCACAACAGCAGCGTCAATTTCTTCGAACCTCAATTTAGAAAATTGCTCCTTTTGCGAGGGAAGGAGAAACTGCTCGATGGCTGGGAAGATGTCTTCTTTCCTCACGACATCTCCTTCCAGAAAACCCTTGGGCAGAGTTATGTTCATCGAGGATGAACCAGCATCGAACGACGTCTTCTTTGGCGCCTTCGCTGGAGTCTTGGTTGCTTTGATTCCCTTCGACTGATCCTCAGGAGGAGCAGATCTAATAGGAGAAACATTAATCGCATCATCCGCCTTTTGCTTAGCTTTATGCGATGGATTAATGGTCTCAGACGTAGACCTCGTACGTTTCGCTGGAGGTTCACCTCCAGCCATCTCCTTCTTCTTTAAAGCTGCCCTCCTAGCAGCTTCCAACTGCTCAGCCCTCCTCGACGGTTTCTTCGATGATCCTATAAAAACAAGATATATGAAAAACAAATAATAAAGTATTATCGTACGACATAAATCAAACGTACGATTTACCTTCCATCTCTTCTTCCGAAATCACTTGAACTTCGGGATCAACCTGAGTAGCTTCTTCTTCACACTCTACCACGACCTCTTTAGCCTTCTGGGTAGAGTAAAAGCGTTCACTAATACTGTACGATAAGAATCGTTCGACTGCGGCTTTTGACTCTTCAGTAGGCTCGAACGTGAAATCGATCTCTGCAAAAGGTAATCCAACAATTAGATAAGTAAATTAAAACAATTTGTAAAAAAGGCATCATCCAAAGAAACACCTATACCTAACGAATTCCACTCCGGCGCGACCCATCCACCCTCCTCCAAGACTGAGGATGATCGTACAAAAACATATCGGGACTTCCACCCACGATCGTGTACCTGAGTGCCGTGTACTAACATAGAATCCCCTCTACCCTTTGGAAACAAGCCATACCGATCATAATCCGTTGATTTCACGGTATACGCTGTGAGAAGGTCATCGACAGAGAATGCAGGACGACCCCAATCCTTCGTCACACGTTCAATGACATTAATAACCCTCCAGAATTGGGGCATTAGTTGACCAGGAGAAAGATCGAAGCGACTCATGAAGGCACGCGAAAGAGGACTGTAAGGCCATCTAAAACCTATCTTGAACGGGTATTCAAACAAAGCAAAAAACCCCGCTGGTGCATCCGCTGGTCTAATCTCATCTGCTACCTTCAGAATCGCACTATCAGGCAATCCTGCTAAACTCCTAAGGGCCGCAACCTCTAAAGAATCTTTGATACTACTCTTAACTTCCATCGACTCAATAACCTCTAACCTATTCAAACTATTCCTAAGACGATTGAAACGAAGCAAGTCGAAATTCTTAGGGTTCTTTTCGGCTATAGATTTTAAACGCATGAAAAAGCAAGAGGAGGAGGGTACCTTATAAATAATCGTCGCTCAAATCCTTGCCGAAAATAAAGGACTGATTTTGGGAAACGATTGCTTTAACGAATTAAGAGATATGTATCTAATTTGAATTGAAATTATCTATTATATGGAAACTAAATTTCTCCCCAAGTATTGCAGGTCCAATCGCACAACGACACGCATTCAGTTACAACCGTTGAGACGACAGCTGTCGTAAACGCGTCATCACGACGACGTCACTAAAATCGCTTCATATTCGATTTGATTTAAATTAAATTCATTTACTTACGATTGATTATTCTTCAAGTATAACTAACGATCAGCTTTTGCAGATAAGAGATTCAGAAATTTTCAGAACGAAATTTTTCTAAATCTCGGGGGCAAACTGTTTAGGTGAAAAATCGCACGACGCACGACCGACTTAAAATCTTAAGATATCTTTCAGGATGATAATCCTGTATTAAGATAAGGTCCTGAAATAAGACAAATATACCCTCGAACGATAATAATCAATCGTCGAACGATCTCTATACTATATCGTACGACAGAACATACAATATCGCACGATATGATACTAACAGTTAATTATATCTTGAGATTAATCATTTGTAACAGGTAAACAACAAACATTGAAAAACAAATGACCGTTAACGACCAAGATACGCTCCTCATAAAGCTCCAACCGTTACGAACGAGAATCTAGCTACCGTTATAGCCGTTACATTAAATGCACAATTAAGGACGACTGTTACACTCTGATCAGCTATAAAAGGAGTTCGAGAACATCGTTTGAAGATATCTGATTACATTGAAGCTAGCGAACACTCTCTACGATATTGATATTGCTCTTTGTAATTGATATTTTGTCTCATTGTAATCGCACGATCTATACTGTAACTCTCGAGGATATCACCCCTTATTGGTGATACGTAGTGCAACGTCGACTATCCACTTTTAGTCGGCCGCAGGTTTTTTCCTCGACCTCGAGGTTTTTCCTGCGTCATCAATTGTCTTGTCATTTACTTTATCGCACGTTTTATCGAACCAAATTTCTTTCTCTCGACGGATTCGTCTCACAACATCTTACGATATTAAATTGTGTAATTTTTTACCAAAACAACGACTAAAGACTCATCGTTGAACAAGAAGTATGCACTAATCGATTCAATAGTTCAACCTAAGCATACAAAGCTCTTTCTTGAAGGCTTAAACGATCAAGCATCGCTACAACTTCTAAGTTATCATGCATTCATGGGAAACATTGCCAAGAAAGGTTACGAAGAAGTGTCAAATAACCGGCTTTACAAACTATGGAGACCAATCACAACCATCCATATATTTTTTTTCCTTTTAAAATTGATTTTTTTTTAAATTTTTTTATTATACAACGTCTAAGGGTAGATAGGTAATTGTGTTTTTTTTCCATTTTTAATTAAAGGTTTAATAATTGTAAGTTTGTTATTGGATTCCTCACAATTTAGCTATTGATTTGTATCATATATGTATGATTCCGTTTTCATTCATGGATGTTGTTTTTTTTCCCATATATATATATATGCTCTCAATATATTAATTTAAATCTGGGTTTTGTATTCTTCAATTATAGGATTGATTTATACGTTAATTAACATCTTAAAAAGAAACAATACCTTCTTTTAAGTTTCCTTAAAATCATATCTTTTCCTTAGAAATAATTAGAAATATTTTCCTTAGAAACAATTTTCTTTTCTTCCTACAAAAAAAAGTATCAGGGCCTAAACCACTCAACATTACTCCTTCATCGCTAACCCAACGATTTCACTCTCGATTTCTAAAAGGTATCGATTTCTCCATAATCGCTTGTTCATTAATTTGTTGTTTGATTTCTTATTCAGCAACATTGATTTCCGCATACAGTTTATTGTTTTAATTCTTGCTATATTTCATGATTCTTATTAGTGTACACTCATTCTTCAAAGTCTAATTCAACATACACTTGGTTAAGTTGGTATATATATATATAGAGAGAAAAGTTCAAATGTGAACTACTTTTTGGATGTGAATCTGAGGACAACCCAGAGCGTGCCACGTGGCAATCTGAAATTTCTTCGACCAAGCCTTATGCATACTGCATAACACTATCATTCTGACTGAATAAAGCCTTATGAATATGCATAAGGCTTGGTCGCACTCGGACCCGGGCGGGTCAGCCTCATTCAAGGCTTATTCAGTTTGCATAATAGTGTTATGCAGTATGAATAACACTAATCCCGCGGGTTTATGCAGACTGAATAAGCCTTGAACGGCGGAAGTCAGATTGCCACGTGTCGTGCTCTGATTGTTCTCACGTTCACAACCAAAAACTCGTTCACATATGAATAAAGTGTACATTAATTTGGTAACTATCTTCTGTTTGATTCAACACCCTTTAGTACTTATTTCTCATATCGATCATTCAATATCCTTAATTAGACGGGTGATGAGCTAGATATCGATCACCATACAGTTTATTGACTTATTTCTTGCTATAATTCACGATTCTAATTAATGTACACTCATTCTTCAAGGTCTAATTCAACTTACACTAATTGGTTAAGAGTATTAGATTTGTACTACTCTTTTGTTATTGGGGATTTAATTTGGTTTATCTCCTCTATTGTATTATCTTATTACATTTATATAAAAAATCTGCTCGGGTATGAGTCACCTAGCAACTGGCCGTTTTACAAGATCATTACAATTTGATAACTATTGTGCTCTGTATAAAACTTTTTTTTTATAAGTTTTTGATAACATTAGTGATTTGTTGGAAACAATCAAACGTAGGTACAAAGCACCGTACGAAATGGGACAAGCATTGGGACGTGGTCTTGCCATATTCAAAGAGATGGAAGAGGTAACGTCTCGGTTGGAGGAGAAAATCGATGGTTTGAAGGATAAGCTAGATAAGATGGATTCAGATTATCTTGAGTTTTGTAAGGAAAGGCATGATGAGGAAAAGGAGAGCTTCTTCGAAACCATGATGAAGAGAACAGAAGCTATGTATAAGGATCAAATAAAGAAGATTGCGAAGGACACCGAGGAGATTAAGGCTGAAATAGAGGAGCGGGAGGAGGACCTTGAGATGTTGCGGGTAGTAGTCAAGTACCTGGAGGCTGAAGTTAAGGCAAAAGGCTTGTAAAAGATCTTGTAAGTGATTCAGCTTCGGCCAGTACTACTGCCTTTGATTTATGCTGCTTATTGAAAGAAAAAAAAATCAAAATTTCAATCTTCTGGGGTTTTTAAGTTTCAAGTTTTTTATGAATTTAAATACTCATTCAAGGATGATGGATTTGGATAAGATTAAATGATGTACTGATGTTAGATTAATTCAAGTTTTTAAGTTTCTAGGTTCGTAAAACACGGCATCTCCGATTCCTCCAAGGCCATGCGGGTCCTCATGGTCTCGGCAAACGGTGCGGCCGAAACGCTCACCCTGGCACCCGATTTCGTCAAGGGCGGCCGAGCCATGAAGTCCTTGTTCGATCTCCTCGACTAGAAAACCGAGATCGAGCCTGACGATCGAGACACGACCCTGGTCCCTGACGGCCTTCGAGGAGAATTTGAGCTCAAACACATCGACTTCTCGTGCCGACACCCTCGTCTTCTAAGATCTTCGTCTGCGGGCCCGAACGGGTGCGGAAAAAGCTTTGGTGATCCCTCATTCGGTTTTTGTAAAACGACATCTGGAAATGGTTTTCGGTCGACCACATTGAAGAACACAACCAATCTTTATCGAAAAAGAATCAAGAAATTGTAAATAACGTGAAAGAGATGGAGTCGAAAGAGATTGAAACCCGTCTATAGGAAGTTCTTTTTTTTCCATTTCCAATAGAATAAGTCTAATGCACTACATACAGAAATCTTTAGGATTTTGTTTTGTGGATTTTCGGTGTTGCTTGTTGATTTGGGACTAATAAATATTTAATAAAATAGTTCATATAAAGTTTAATCAAATAATTTAATAAATGAAATAGTAAATACTTTACCAAAATAATTTTATAAAATTTTGGAAAGGCTAATTTTAAAATTATGAGAAATATCAAATTCTATACCATTGAAATTCTTGAAATAAAACGAAAAACCTAACAGTTTTTTGGAAATCAATCAAAAAAACCAAAAAATTATCTAGAAATCAACCAAAAAAACCGAAAAATTCTATTGAAATCATCCAAAAAATTCTTAAAATCAATCAAAATACCCCAAAATTTCTCGAAATCAATCAAAAAACCCCAAAAATTCTCTTAATTCAACGGCAAAAATCAAAATAGTCTATCGAAATCAACAAAAAGATACTTAAAAATCTACCGAAATCAATCAAAATATTAAAAAAAAAATCTATGGAAATCAGTTTGATAAATGGTCTCATCCCTACAATCAAAACCAACCAAAATGTAGTTAATGTTATACTCTTATTTTCATACATATTAAGTTTTATAATTCTTTAAATCTCAAATATAAAATTTGTATCATATATTTGGATGTTGTTTTTTCCCATATATATATCCTCTCAATATATTTAATTAAATCTGGGTTTTGTATTCTTCATTAATTATAATATTGATTTCTACGCCAATTCAAAGACAAATCGGAGATAATCACATCTTAAAAAGAAACAATACCTTCTTTATTAGAAATATTAAGTTTCCTTATAAACCATATCCTTTCCTTATAAACCATTTCCTTTCCTTCCTATAAAAAAAAAGTATGAGGGCCTAAACCACTCAACATTACTCCTTCATCGCTAACCAAACGATTTCCCTCTCGATTTCTAAAAGGTAACGATTGCTTGTTCGATTTCTCCGTAGTCGCTCTTGTTCATTTGTTGTTTGATTTCTTATTCAGCAACAATGATTTCTGCATACAGTTTATTCATTTAATTAATTTGTTGCTGTATTTCATAATTCTAATGTACACTCTTTAGTCTAATTTGTTGTTTCAAGTCTTTGTCATATTCCTCAATTGTGTTTGTGGTTTGTGATAGAGAATAATTGTTTCTCATGGAATTAACACATTAAATTGAATTAAGCATATGACACATAATCAAGTTAATTTACATACCTGGGACAGTAGGAGTAGAATCGTTTATCGAATTGCTTTGTTCTTGATCCATTCTTTTGCAAGATCCACTCTTGATATCTATTCCATGATGGATTTTGGCTCAATAGATTATTGTGTAGTGTTCTTGATAGAGAATGAATCCCAAAATTGGCGCCAAGGGTTTATGTATTGCATGAAGAGGCGTGAATCGGTCCTTTCCATCAAGGAATCGATTCATGAAACGTTGCCTCAAATAACTGCCATATTTTACCCTATATATATTTTCCAGATAATTACAATATTTATATCTTATCCACAATATAATAATAAATCATATAATTGTTATTAAACAATTATCTTGTTCTCAATAATATATATATATATTACAGTTTGCTCGACATTGATGCTTTCGTCTCTTATGATTTTAAAATTACCTTTTTTTTTTGCTCATATGAATTTATTTGTTGTTTTCGTGTTTCATATACCCACTATATGAAAATGGCGGGTCTCACGTTTATAGACCACTGATGAGTAATATTGTTGTATTCATGGTATATCAAAATACTTGGAATTCAATATATCAGGAATTGACTTGGTATATAAGGATGATGCTTGGGAGTTTGAACAAATTATTTAGTGATACTGCATGCCATAAATATATAATCACATTTAAGGCAAGAAATTACAGGGTATTTATCATACACAATTCATAAACTTATGAACTTTTTTTCACAATCTAACATATTTCATCTTGAGCCATGTATAAAAAAGACAAAGTTGTGCAAGTTTTGAAAAACGAATGCCGCAAGTCTCTTTCGCAAACTTGACTATTTTCAACACATTTGAGAGGATTCAAACTCATTCAATAAAAAGTCCATATCACTTGTTTTATTCAATGGATAATCCTTATCAAGATTTTGATATTTAGGGAGTGTGTATCCATCTAATTTGTATCAATTACCCACGACTTTGGATTTTTGCCTAGCAAGATTCTTGGCAACCTCAATTTAAAATTTGTATTGGAATACTATTGCTAATTGCATTGACAATAACTACCGATGATGCCTCGGTTTAACATCTAAACACAAGTGTTATCATCTCATATTTGTTATTGCATCTTCATGAGGATTTGGTTAAATTGAGCTAAATTCAAGAAAAATAATCAATTTAGGTGTTGTTGAAATTGAAAAATTAGCAATATTCCTGTTTTTTTTTTTTTTTTTTTGAATACTTCTTCAAAATGTATCAAACTATCCCCAATATACTATTGTGTGTATCAACCTATGAAAATTCCTTTTGTATGTATCAAACTTTATTTTTGAGCGGATGACCTTCTCAATCGGTCATCAGCCGGTTACAGGCAGTTGGGACAGTGGCCAAAGGTGTTTTGCGACCGAATGACAGTTTTGGGTGGTTTTAGGTTATGTAATGTTGATTTTGGGTGGTTTTAGGTGGTTTTGGGTGGTCGACGGTGGTCGTGGTGGTGACAATGGTAGAGGTGGATGGCGGTGGAGGTTGGCGGTGGAGGTCAGCTATGGAGGTCAGCAGTAGAGGTTGGCGGTGGTGGCTGGAGAAGAAGGTCGTAGGTGGCTAGAGAAGATGGCCGAAAAAAATGTCTGGAGAAGATCGCCAGAGAAGACCGCCGGAGAAGATGGTCGGAGTTACCGGCTAACCCGGTTGCCGGTCATTTTGTAACACAATAGGCTGGAAAATAAAGTTTGATACATACAAAAGAAATTTTTATAGGTTGATACACACAATACTATATTGGGGATAGTTTGATACATTTTGAAGAAGTATTCCTTTTTTTTTCATAAGAGTTTGGTGAATTTGAGCTAAATTCAAGAAAAATAATCCATTTAGGTTTGAAATTGAAAATTAGCACATTATGATTATGAACCACCATTGACCGTCGCTGACCACCACTAATTTGAACCACCGTTGACCACCACCGTTCTAAACCATTGCAGGCCAGGCCACCAACACCTTGAACCACTATCACTGACCATCACCGATCTGGACCATTGTCGACCACCACCAATTTGGACCAATGCCCACCACCATCACTCTCGACTACTCCCCACCACCACCAGCGCGGTTTGGACCACTGTCGACCACCACAAATGTGAACCACCCTGAACAACCACCAATTCAGTTTCAAATTAAAAAAAAAAAGGTATTTTGGGCATTTACTAATATTTCATTTTTATTTCCAAGCTACAATATGTGAACCAAACAAACAAATTTCAGAATCTTTAAAATAACATATATGGATTTGGATCACAAGTGCTCAACCATGGTTCTTTTCTTCACTAGTAATAGTATCCTTGAAACGAAGTTCTATGATAACATTTTTTCCACAAGTATTGTTAATTAGAGTATTGACAAACATGATACATATATGGATTTGATTTGGATCACAAGTGCTCAACCATGGTTCTAGAGTAGTAGCGTCTGTTAAAAATTTCCTCCAACGCTAGGTTACGTGAAGGATTGGATGTTGAGGTTAATAGGAGAAATGAATCTGAACCATTGATCACTTTTAATCTCATGCCATCATATGAATTGCGCTTTAGAATAGAATCGTGCACACATGCTATAAATTAGACAAAAAAAGGGTAAAATTTGGTGATTTTTTACGGTGACTATTGTTGATTTGTATAGTTTTATGTTGATCATATCTGACACCATTAGCTCTCACCTAGTATATCGTAAAAAAAAACTTTGGCTTTTTGTATTCAGCCTTGCACAATGCCTAAAGAAATTGTGTCAGCTGGGGAGTTGGATTGTGAATGAATACTAGAAGGGCCAAACCACGGAAAAATTAATAGACAACACACAAGGGTACTAAAACTAAAAGAGTTTGCCAACTTACCTCCATCGCGTAATCTATCTGGAGCAACTTAATTAGCTTCGGATCATGGCTCCCCGATAAACGAAATCCCAATTGGCAACCCGCATCTATCATACCTGACCTACAAACACCAAGTCAATGTTAAATGGATCGATCCAAAGAAAACTAAGTGGGGATCAAGATAAGTATGTGTTACAAAAGATAATTGGTTAAAGAAGCATATACCGGAACAGTCACAGCAGGCAATCAAAGAAAAATTTCCAGCTATTGAATATCGAACCAAGTGTAAATCTAGATCATGCATTATAGGCAATCCAGTTTCTTTTTTGATCAAGTTAAAAAGATCTGATTTTTGTTGAATTCTTCGCGATTTAATTAATCCCAAATTGAGAAACATAAGAAAGATTGATTTTTATTCTTGACCCTGATAGAAAAACAGAAAAATATTGATTCTTTTTCTTGAATTTAGCTAAAATTCACCTAATTTAACAGAGGAAAATTGCTAATTTCCTCAATTTCATCAACACCCAGGTTGAGAAACATAAAAAGGATTGATTTTTATTCTTGATGATAGCTCAAATTCACCAAATTCGAATGGATAAAACTGAGGAAAATTGCTAATTTCTTTAATTTCATTAACGCCCGGATTCAAAAACATAAAAAAAGATTGACTAGTATTCTTGACCCAGACAAAAAAAACACGGAAAGATTGATTCTTTTTCTTGAATTTAGCTCAAATTCACCAAACTCTTATGAGAAAAAAACATAGGAATATTGCTAATTTTTCAATTTCAACAACACCCAAATTGAGAAACAAATAATAGGATTGGTTTTTATTCTTGACCCAGACAGAAAAACAGGGCAAAATAGATTCTTTTTTCTTGAATTTAGCTCAAAGTCACCAAACTCTTATGAAAAAAACATAGGTAAATTGCTAATTTCATCAACACATCGATTGAAAAACATTAAAAAAGGTTGATTTTTATTCTTGATTCAGACAAAAAAAAAACAAGGCAAAAGTGATTATTTTTTGTTGAATTTAGCTCAAAGTCACCAAATCCTCATGAAATGCAATAACAAATATGAGATGATAGATGCTCCTCCATTCCATCAATGACACACTTGTGATTTAGAAGTTAAACCGATCGCAGGAGTCGATATAATTAGTAATATTCCAGTACAAAGTTTAAATTGAAATGTCAAATTTGAGCTAGGTTGCCAAGAATCTTGCTAGGCAAAAATCCAAAGTCAAAGTGTGGGTCTTCCTTTAGAACACCAACAAATTAGCATCAAAATAAACAGAGTGACACCAGCAAAGTGATTAATTGAAGAGCTTGGTTATAATTTCTTGATTCACAATCAAACCATCACATATCGATGCACACTCTACTTAAATGGATCACTCACTTGCTAAATATCAAAATCTTGATAAGGATTATCCATTGAATAAAACAAGTGATACGGATTTTTTATTGAATGAGTTTGAATCCTCTCAATTGTGTTAAAAATAGTTTCAAAACTTGCACAACTTTTTTATACATGGCTCAAGAAGAAATATGTTAGATTGTGAAAAAAAGTTCATAAGTTTATGATTTGTGTACAATAAATACCCTGTAATTTCTTGCCTTAAATGTGATTATATATTTATGGCATGCACTATCACTATATAATTTGTTCAAACTCCAAAACATCATCCTTATATACCAAGTCAATTCGTGATATATTGAATTCCAAGTATTTTGATATACCACGAATACAACAATATTACTCATCAGTGGTCTATAATCGTGAGACCCGCCATTTTTATATAGTGGGTATGAAACACGAAAACAACAAATAAATTCATATGAGCAAAAAAACGCAATTTTAAAATCATAAGAGACGAAAGCATCAATGTTGAGCAAACCACAAACACAATTGAGCAAACTAGGCAATGATATGACAAAGACTTGAAACATAAGTATTTTAAATCATAAAAACTTGAAACTTAAAACCCTAGAAGATACCACCTGAAAATGTTGATTTTTTTTTCTCAATACGCAGCATAGATATCAAATGCAGTGGTCGAAGCTTAATGACTTGCAAGATCTTTTCCCTGTGATGTCTGAAGTTTTACTTCCAATGTATCGACCAACGTCCTCAGCTCCCCTACTTGAGCCTTTAGGACCTCGTGTTCCTTCCGAAGCTTGTTTAATTCATCGTCATACACCCTGATGATACTGATCGAGCTCTCCCTTTCCTCAAGCATTTTCTTCTTAAGCTCAAGAAGATAAGAATTCAATGTCTCTAGCTTATTCGTCAAACCACAGATTTTCTCATCCAACTTTTCTATTCTGGTAGGATCTACAAATGCTTGTTCCATTTCGTATAGTGCATTGTACCTACATTTGACGGTTTCCAACAAATCACTAATGTTATCAAAAACCACTTTTAATAGTTTTATACAGAGCACAAAGGCAAAGACAAGTAGTTATCAAATTGTAATGATCTTGTAAAATGGCCAGTTGTTGTAAGAAATATGAAACCACCATGAGACGGGCCAACAGGGGATGGTCTTGGATTTTCCTATGCTAAAAATAAGTACCCCCGTGTCGATTAAGCTAATGAAGCATACAATTGCATATATATATATATATAATAAAAAAATATAGAGGAAAGTTCAAATGTGAACCACTTTTTGGTTGTGAACGTGAGGACAACCGAGAGCTTGACACGTAGCGGCTTTGAGTGTGGTCCCCCTCTTTAATTCAATGCCCTCCCATGAATCGCGCCTAGTCATCCGCCGTGGACTTGACGTGGCGCCTAGTCATCCGCCACGTGTCGCGCTCTCGGTTGTCCTCACGTTCACAACCAAAAAGTGGTTCACATTTGAACCCACCCCTATATATATATATATCACACTTTATTCATTAATATCGTCAATGAGTTGTGTTAGACTAAAGAGTGTACATTAGTTTATGAAATATAGCAAGAATTAATTAAATGAATAAACTGTATGCAGAAATCATTGTTGCTGAATAAGAAATCAAACAACAAATGAACAAGAGCGAATACGGAGAAATCGAACAAGCAATCGTTACCTTTTAGAAATCGAGAGGGAAATCGTTTGGTTAGCGATGAAGGAGTAATGTTGAGTGGTTTAGGCCCTGATACCTTTTTTTTTATAGGAAGGTTATTAGGAAATGGTTTCTAAGGAAAGGATATGATTTCTAATGATTTCTAAGGAAACCTAATATTTCTAATAAAGAAGGTATTGTTTCCTTTTAAGATGTGATTATACGTCCAATTGTCTTTGATTCATAAGAGGGGTAAAGTACTGTTGAATTGGCATAGAAATCAATATTATAATTGAAGAATGCAAAACCCAGATTTAATTAAATATATTTAGGGGATATATATTGGAGAAAACAACATCCAAATATATGATACAAATCAATAGCTAGACTTAGGATTAGGTGAGACCAAGCTGTTACTGTGAGACCGCGTGAGACAAATACCTAACGTATGAAACTTCATAAAAAAACACCGTGAATGTACATAAAACTCGAATACGCAGACCTAAAATTCAATTTCAATGCAAAAATATATCGAAAACAAGCTAAAAAACGAAACCTTCACAGCTCAAGTTATGTGAAGGTTACATATATATATAATGCGAACCTTCACAAAAAAAAAAATGTTGTGAAGGTTTCGTTTTTAACCTTTTTTGGAATTATTTTTTTTCGATAGTGTTTTTTAGTATGTTTTAACGATGAATGTTCAATTTTTTTTACCTTCACAAATGTTTTGATATGAAGTTTCAAGTAAAATATGTTGGTCTCACCGATTTCACCAAAAAGACTTGGTTTCACCTGAACTTAACCCATATAGTAGGGAATAACAAACTTACAATTATTAAACCTTTAAAGAAATGGAAAAAACACAATTACCTATCTATCCTTAGATGTTGTATGATTAAAAAAAATCAATTTAAAGATAAATATATGGATGGTTGTGATTGGGTCTACGGGTTATTTGACAGTAACGTACTTTTCTTGGGAATGTTTCCCTTGAATGCATGATAACTTAGAAGTTGTAGCGATGCTTGATCGTACGCCTTCAAGAAAGAGCTTCGTATGCTTATGTAATTAGGTTGAACTATTGAATCGATTAGTGCATATTTCTCGTTCAATATTATGCTCATTTCGAAGGTATCGACGATACAATTATAATAGTGTAATTTGTTAAAATTGATACGTATTTTTTTAACATATTAAAACCAATATACGATATATGACTAAAACATAAAATGAAATATAAAAAACTAAAAGGTATAAAGTGAATATATGTTATAAGTTCAGGAGGTAAAAGTGTAACATGTTAAAAGTTACTATCCATTCTTCCTGGAAAATGTTATATATAGTATTTTTTTAACATATTAAAACCAATATACAATGTATGACTAAAACATAAAATGAAATATAAATAACTAAAAGGTATAAAGTGAATATATGTTATAAGTTCAGGGGGTAAAAGTGTAACATGTTAAAAGTTACTATTCATTCTTCCTGGAAAATGTTATATATGTTATAATTAACTAGGATTACCACTTGATTAGAAATAGATTAAGACAATATAATAAGAGAAAGTTGAGAAGATAAAATACTTATGAAAGTATATATTGAAGGTGTATTATTTACATTGATATGAAGAGGTATTTATACTACAAGATTTACTATTTAACTTTGAAATACATATAACATAGTTTGAAATTTTCATCCACCTACTATGTTACAATGTCAACATTTACCATGGGTAAATACTTGAGTAATGTTTGACATTTATACCATATTTACAATACTCCCCCTTGGATGACAATTTCAAAACGGAGTTCCACCTTGAAGTACTGCCTCGTTAAAAACCTTGCTAGAGAAAAACCCAATGGGAAAAAACCTTAGCTAAGGGAAAAAGAGTGCAGTTGGTGGTTTACTCCCCCTGATGTTGACATCCATGAATCATCACATTTTATGTGCGTGTCGCATGCCGATGCTATGAACATGTTTTCTGAAAATTGCGGTAGGTAGCGACTTTGTGAAAAGATCTGCTGTGTTGTTGCTTGACTGAACGTATTTTATTTCCACCTGATTGGATTTCATAAGATCTTGAGTATACGAGAAGAATCTTGGTGGTATATGTTTTGTCCTGTCACTCTTGATATATCCTTCTTTCATTTGCGTGACACAAGCAGCATTATCTTCGTAGATTAAAGTTGGATTTCTGTCCTCTTCTAGTCCGCATGAAGTCACAATAAGTTGCGTCATTGACCTCAACCAAACACATTCTCTACTAGCTTCATGAAGTGCAATAACTTCGGCATGATTTGAAGATGTAGCAACAAGTGTCTGCTTCTGAGAACGCCATGAAATAGCAGTACCTCCGTTCATGAAGACATATCCAGTTTGAGATCTAGCTTTATGAGGATCAGATAAATAACCTGCATCTGCATAACCAAGCAAACCCTCTTTTGCATTGTTAGAATAAAATAGACCTAAATCAACAGTTCCTCGAAGATATCAGAATATGTGTTTTATTCCGTTCCAATGTCTCTTTGTGGGAGATGAACTGAATCTTGCTAACAGATTTACTGCAAAAGAAATGTCAAGTCTAGTACAGTTAGTAAGATACATAAGAGCTCCAATTGCAGTAAGGTATGGTACTTCTGGACCAAGAACCTCTTCATTTTCTTCGCAAGGACGAAATGGATCCTTGTCAACATTGAGTGATCTAACAACCATTGGAGTGCTTAAAGGATTTGCTTTGTCCATATTGAAACGCTTTAAGACCTTTTCAACATAATTTGATTGATGCACAAGTATCCCATTATGCATGTGCTCAATTTGTAAACCAAGACAATATTTGGTTTTTCCAAGGTCTTTCATTTCAAATTCTCCCTTTAAAAGCATAATCACTTCATTGATTTCTTTATGTGTCCCAATGATATTCAGATCATCAACATAGACAGCTATTATTACATATCCGGATGTTGTTTTCTTAATAAAGACACATGGACAAATAAGATTATTTATATAACCTTTACTTATCAAGTAATCACTCAAACGGTTATACCACATGCGTCCAGATTGCTTTAACCCATATAAAGATCTCTGTAACTTGATAGAATACATTTCTCTGGGCTTTATACTTAATGCTTCAGGCATTTTAAATCCTTCAGGGATTTTCATATAGATATCACTATCAAGTGATCCATATAAGTATGCTGTAACAACATCCATAAGACGCATCTCTAAATTCTTAGAGACTGCTAGGCTAATTAAATATCTAAAAGTAATAGCATCCATAACTGGAGAATATGTTTCTTCATAATCAATTCCTGGTCGTTGAGAAAAACCTTGAGCCACAAGTCTGGCTTTGTATCTCATAATTTCGTTTTTCTCATTTCTTTTCCGTACGAAAACCCATCTGTTCCCTACAGGTTTCACGGCTTCTGGCGTGAGAACAATAGGTCCAAAAACATTTCTTTTATTGAGGGAATCTAATTCAACCTGAATAGCGTCTCTCCATTTAACCCAATCTTGTCTATTTTGACATTCGATGACAGATGTTGGTTCAGGGTCATCATTTCCAAAAACATCACATGTAACAGCATAAGAAAATATATCATCAATATTTCTCATCTTGTTTTTGTTCCATTCATTTTCCATATACCCGTAATTGATTGCAACTTCTTTATTAATATCATCCATATCCTCTTCTGCAGGAAGTTTGATATTTTGTGTCTCTTCAGGAACACTTTTCTCTTCACCAGTTGCAATTTCTATTCCTTTTTTTTCGGGGGTTTTGTTTTTTAGAGCCCAATGGTCTTCCACGCTTCAGGCGTGTCTTAGACTCTGCAGTGACTTTATCATTTGTTTGTCCAACTGGGACATCAACTCGAGCTGGAGCATTCACAGCTGGTATATATGATTTAGTCACTCTTTTTGTATCAGTAAATGCATCAGGTAATTGATTTGCAATTTCTTGCAAATGCATTATCTTTTGCACTTCCATCTCACATTGTTTCGTACGAGGATCAAGATACGATAGTGACGGTTCACACCACGAAACATCATTTTCCTTGATCTTCTTTTCTCCCCCTAACGTTGGAAACATTGTCTCGTTAAAATGACAATCTGCAAAACGTGCTGTAAAAACATCACCCGTTAGTGGTTCAAGATATCTTATGATAGAAGACGTTTCATATCCAACATATATTCCCAACCTTCTTTGAGGACCCATTTTTGTGCGTTGTGGTGGTGCAATAGGGACGTATACTGCACATCCAAAAATTCTAAGGTGGGAAATATTTGGTTCTTGACCAAAAGCAAGTTGTATAGGGGTATATGTATGATATGCACTCGGTCTAATGCGAATTAATGATGCAGCATGTAAAATTGCATGACCCCATATAGAAACTGGAAGTTTTGTTCTCATTATTAATGGTCTAGCTATTAGTTGTAGACGTTTTATTAATGATTCAGCTAAACCATTTTGTGTGTGAACGTGAGCGACAGAATGTTCAACGACAATTCCTACAGACATGCAATAGTCATTGAAGGCTTGAGATGTAAATTCACGGCATTATCAAGTCTCACTGTTTTAATAGAATAATCAGGAAAATGTGCTCTCAATTTAATAATTTGAGCAAGAAACTTGGCAAATGCCACATTGCGAGTTGATAATAGGCAAACATGAGACCATCTACTCGACGCATCTATTAAGACCATGAAGTATCTAAATGGTCCACACGGTGGATGAATTGGCCCACATATATCCCCTTGAATCCTTTCAAGAAATGTAGGCAATTCTTTTTCAATTTTAGATGGTGAAGGTCTCACAATTAATTTCCCAAGTGAACAAGATGTACATTGAGTAAATGTACCTGTTTGAGGGATTTTCTGCTCCTTCAATGGATGTCCATTTGTACTTGCAATTATTCTACGCATCATTGTTGATCCTGGATGACCTAACCTGTCATGCCATAAACTAAATACCGTAGGGTCACAGTATTTTTCTTTGACTACCATATTTGTTTCAACCACATTTATATATGTATAATGTAAACCATTGGGAAGTGTTGGTAGTTTTTCTAACACATGATCCTTATCAACAATAAGCATATATTTCTTATCTCCTAAGGTTATTGTTCGAATATCAAATCCATTAAGATAAATGTCGCTTAAACTTAATAGATTTCTGTTCGACTTTGGAGAAAATAATGCATTATTTATAAGGAAATTTGTACCATTTGGTAAAACAAAATGAGCCATTCCTATTCCTTCTATAACGTCTACAGGACCAGATATAGTACCTACGATTCCATTTGTTGGCTTTAATTTTGAAAAATATTTCTTAGATTTTAGTATGGTGTTTGTGGTACCACTATCTGATATACACAGATCTCCAACAGTTGCTTGATGTTGTGCTCCGATGAAATTCATATTAGAAAATATGAAATAAACTGTGGATATATAAAAATAACAGTGATAAGAATTGTGATAGTATAATAACGTTATTATAAAAATACTTTTATATAATACTGAAAGGAATACATAAAACAGAATACATAGTTTATATAATACTGAAAGGAATACATAAAACAGAATACATAGTTATAAAAAGGAAATTAGCATTCATATAACTCAAAGAACAACATCGTTAAAGAAATCAGAAACATTGAGATCTGTGTTTGGCACACCCAAATTGTCCAACTTCAAGTTGTCCACAAGATTTACTTCTTTCTCTTTTCCTTTGAGAGATTCTTTATAGAGTTGACAAAGATGTTGAGGTATGCGGCATGTCCTTGACCAGTGGTCCGAGCTACCACATCTATAACAAGAATCTCCAGGATTCTCAGAATGACTCGGTCCAGCATCAGGCTTCGCCATCTTGAGCTTATTATGTGGTTGTGTCCTATTTCCTTGTGGGACATGATTATAGTTGCGCCCACGACCACGATTATAACTGCGACCACGACCCAAAGGTTGGCCTCGGCCAAAATTTTGGTGTCGACCATAAAAATGGTTTTGACCAATATGACCACGTCCATAAAAATGGTTTTGGCCGATATGACCACGTCCTCGACCACGACCACGTCCTCGACCACGAACAATAGTTCTAGGACCATTTTTCTCTATAGCATTTGCTTCGGGAAATGCTAATGATCCTGTTGGACGGGATTGGTGGTTTTTCATTAAAAGCTCATTATTTTGTTCAGCAACAAGTAAAAACGAGTTAAGCTCAGAATATCGTTTGAACTTTTGTAGGCGATATTATTGTTGCAAAGTGATATTTGATGCATGAAAAGTGGAGTAGGTTTTCTCCAACATATCTGCATCAGTAACACTTTGTCCACAAAATTTAAGTTGTGAACATATTCTAAATAATGCAGAGCTATAATCATTCACTTTCTTAAAATCTTGAAATCTTAAATTATTCCATTCATCCCTAGCAGCCGGAAGTAAAACTTCCTTCTGATGATCAAACCTTTCTCTAAGGTCTTTCCATAAAATGCTAGGATCATTAGTATTAAGATATTCAAATTTTAACATATCATCAACATGCCTACGAAGGAAAATGTTGGCTTTGGCTCTGTCTTGTGATGAACATAAATTGATTTCTTTTAGCGTATCTAAAATGCCCATAGATTCAAGGTGCATTTTAACATCAATAGTCCATGACATGTAATTCTTTCCATTTACGTCAAGTGCCGCAAACTCAAGCTTTGTAAGATTCGACATATTATAACTATATATCACACAACGAGGAAAAATTAGAATCCATATATTTCAATAAATATTGACATACAAAGAAGTGGATGAACCAAGGATACAAACACAACTATGGTAGGATAAAACTCATTAGGCGGAAGATTAAAAACAGGAATGATTAACAATATAAGTATCACAATGATGAAAATTAGAACCGGATTAAACATCTTCGAAAAATCTTCTTGATTAGGTGAACTTGCAAAAGAAGAATAAGTGTGTTGAGAATGAGTCTAGTGGTTAATTTATAGTGTAAAAATATAGCCATTGGGGATGTTTTATTACCGTTATATATATAGCCGTTGGGAAGGATTTTGTAAAAAGATAAAATTGATTTAGGATTATATTGATGGTAGATATAAGATAAATCAATGACATAAAGTAAACGTTAGTAAAAATTAGTAAGAGAATAAACATATATATAAATAAGTGTTTAAGTATTAAAATGACCATAATATAAAGCATGTATAAATAAAGTATAAGCATGTAAGCATAAGCATGTAAGCATAAGTAAAGATTAATACATGCATAAATAACATTTAGAATGTTAGTAGATATAATATATATAATAATAAGTCATTAAGTTCCGTAAACTTTATTTAAGTATTTTTACCTTCTTAACATGTAGGATTAAGGAAGTATATATACCTTGATTAGAGCTTTTCGTGCTAATAACGTGTTATAATTAACTAGGATTACCACTTGATTAGAAATAGATTAAGACAATATAATGAGAGAAAGTTGAGAAGATAAAATACTTATGAAAGTATATATTGAAGGTGTATTATTTACATTGATATGAAGAGGTATTTATACTACAAGATTTACTATTTAACTTTGAAATACATATAACCTAGTTTGAAATTTTCATCCACCTACTATGTTACAATGTCAACATTTACCAATGGGTAAATACTTGAGTAATGTTTGACATTTATACCATATTTACAATAATATATATATATATAATTCACCAAATTCTTGTGAAAAAAAACAAGGGAAAATTGCTAATTTCTTCAATTTCATCAACAGCCGGATTGAAAAATATAAAACAAAGATTGATTTTTATTCTTAATGGAGACAAAGAAAAGGAAAAAGTGATTATTTTTCTTGAATTTAGCTCAAAGTCAGGGGTGAGCAAAACCGGGTACCCGGCAAAATTTCATGGAACCGGAATCGGAACCGGTTGCATCGGTTCTTCATATTTGGGAACCGGTCCCGGAACCGCCGGTTCCGGTTCCGAAACCGGGTACCTGGTGTCTAATTTTTTAAATGTTTTTTTTAATATTTTATGTTATAAAAAAGAAATTATTAGGTATTACATAGTCACAACGTAACGAAATAAATAGTAAAACGATGAAAACTTATCCGATAAAAACTATATAAATAATTACGACAATTTTAAAATAAAAATAACAAAAAACACAACTTAAAATTTTAAATACGATATAAAAATATCGAAAAAAGAGAATAAATAAGTCGAGTGAAAAGTGGTCGTAAGTTTATGCATAATGTAAAAGGTAAAATAATAATTTTAAATTTAGTTTATTAAACAAAATAATCATATATATAAAATTACCTTTATTAATATATAAATATATACATATATATAGCCTAACCGGTTCCGGCGGGTACCCGGCGGTTAGCGGTTCCACAAAAATATATAAGAATCGGAACCGGAACCGGTCCCGAACGGTTCCGTTTTTAGGAACCGGAACCAGAACCAATCACATCGGTTCCGATTCCGTAACCGGCGGTTCCATAGCGGTTCCGGTTCTAAAAGCGGGTACCCGGTTCCGATGCTCACCCCTAAAATCACCAAATCCTCATGAAAATGCAATAACAAATATGAGATGATAGATGTTCCTCCATTCCATCAATCACACACTTGTGTTTAGATGTTAAACCGAGGCATCGTCGGTAGTTATTGTCGCAAGAGTCGATGCAATTAGCAATATTCCAATACAAAGTTTAAATTGAAATGTCAAATATGAGCTAGGTTGCCAAGAATCTTGCTAGGCAAAAATCCAAAGTGAAATTGAAGTGTGGGTCTTCCTTTAGCACCAATAAATTAGCATCAAATTAAAAGAGCTTGATTATAATTTGTTGATTCAGAATCAAACCATCACATATTGATGCACATCCTACTTAAATGGATCACTCATTAAATATCAAAATCTTGATTAGCTAGGATTATCCATTGAATAAAACAAGTGATCTGGACTTCTAATTGAATGAGTTGAATCCTATCAAATGTGTCAAGTTTGTGAAAGAGACTTGTGGCATAGGTTTTTCAAAACTTGCACAACTTTTTTATACATGGCTCAAGAAGAAATATGTTTGATTGTGTAAAAAGGTTCATAAGTTTATGATTTGTGTATGATAAATACCATGTGATTTCTTACCTTAAATGTGATTATTTATGGCATGCACTATCACTAAATAATTTGTTCAAACTCCAACATCATCCTTACCAAGTCAATTCGTGATATATCGCATTCCAAGTATTTTGATATACCATGAATACAACAATATTACTCATCAATGAAAATAACACTCTATACCCGTGAGATCCGCCATTTTTACATTTGAAATTACAACAAAATACCGTGAACCATTGATATAGTGGGTATGAAACACGAAAACAACAAATAAATTCATATGAGCAAAAAAACGTAATTTTAAAATCATAAGAGACGAAAGCATCAATGTTGAGCAAACCACAAACACAATTGAGGAAACTAGGCGATGATATGACAAAGACTTGAAACTTAAGTATTTTAATTCATAAAAACATGAAACTTAAAAACCCTAGAAGCTAGATACCACCTGAAATGTTGATATTTTTTCTCTCAATAAACAGCATACAAAATCAAAGGTAGTGGTCGAAGCTTAATGACTTGCAAGATCTTTTCCCCTTGAACTTTTGCTTCTAATCTTGACTATTGCCAGAAATATATGAACCAACCTGCTCAGCCCCCCTAATTCAGCCCACCCCTATGTGTATGTATATATATATATATATAGAAAGGTTTAAATAAGAAATGCTAAAAAATTCGAAGTAGATAAATGATCACCACTCATTCGGTCAATAAAGGTGGCTTTGACCGGTTACGGTGGACGGGATCATAGGGTATTGACGTGATTCATGGGAGGGTAGAGATTATTAAAAAAGGGGACCCAGTCAAAGCTGCTCTTGTTGACCGGATGAGTAAGGGAGATCACTTCTCCGCTTCTCATTTTTTTAACACTAAATCATTTTTTTAACATAATCTACTATATCATTTTTTTGTAGACATACCTTCTATCACCAACATCACCAAACAAATACAAAATAGATAGATTATTTTATATAGTATGTTGTCAATTAGTTTCACTGTAAGAAACAACCTACGACATATATACCTAATAGATTATTTTATAAACATAAGTTTATACGATCAAACTATATATATAGCACGTCCTATTTAATAGTGTTTTAGTAGGTTTATTGGCGTTTTTAAGTGGAGTTCTAACAAGTTTTTCAGAACGTTTTAAAGTAAAGTGTCTTGTTAGTTATTTTATATGACACTTTTGAGAAATGCCATATAAAATCATATTTTCATGGGACCGTTGTTATTATGTGATACTTTTTCGATAGTGTAGCAAAAAGTAGCGATATGACACCTTGTTTAGAAAAACTTCCAAAAACAACTTGTAAAATGTCAAAAAGGATATCCTAAAAACCTATTGTAACACTTTTAGAGATGACGTATTTGGTTTGCTCTGATAAACTTAAGTACGATAAAATATTTATTTAGAAAACTTAGACAATCTTGGTGTCATATAAAACCAGTTTAGTACTAAAATTATCAAGAAATTCTAATCAAACCATTTAGACTTTGATTAAAAAAATTAGAGTTTGGGACTAAACAAAAAATTTAGAGAAACAATAGCTATTGGTATAAAGTGAATAATCAATTAAAATTTTTACATATTTTTTTTATCAATATAATTAATTAATATATATTTGAAATTATTTGTAACGAGCTGTCTGTCTGATACTGTATATCTTTTTTATTTACAAAGTAATTATATTAACACTATATCCTGGGTATAGAGTTAATATAGTAATAGCTATCTCCTTCAAGTCATGACTCCCACTCTCCAACAAACCATAAGATACCAAACAATTTTTACATTAAAGTTACATTATATATAATTGCAAATTTGCAATAATCATCCGTATTTGTTGATTAAATGGATGTTTTTACTAAAAAAAAATTTAACGAGCAAGAGTACGAAACTTTTTTTTTTTTTTTTTAATCTTTATATCTAATATTACTTTTTTATTTCTTTAAATATAATAAGTAAAAGACAAAAAATTAGAAGAAAAATTACCAAATTTCATTTCATTTGAGGAAATTTTCTAACAGTAACATAGATCAAATCAACAATTTTCATCAATTTAAAAATGAAAAGCACCATGATGATTTGATTATTAATATGTTAGAACTTAAAACCATTATTGGAATTGGAATGATACGATATGTTTATTCATTGATCTAAAGATGGCATCATGCCTTATAACTTAAAACCATTCAAATACATTGATCAAAATCAACGGAAAAAGTTTGTAAATCAACCATCATCCTTTATATTATAAAAAATCGAACCATCCTTTATATTATAAACTATATATATATATATATATATTTCAAAGCTGGAAATAGAAACAAAAGTATATGGAAAAGCTAGATCAAATCAACAATTTTCATCAATTTAAAAATGAAAAGCACCATAAAGATGTGAAGGGGAAGAGTAAAAGATACACAAGATATCAATGAAGATTGACTAAACACACACACACACATATATATATATATATATATATATCCATAATAATAAAATCTGTTAATCATATCACCAATTAAAACGCTGATATCAATGAAGATTAACTAAAGACATATATATTCATAACCAATTAAAACACGAGTTTTTAACCAAATAAGGGTATTTTAAAAAAATAATTACCAAAATGGTGTTGTTTCAAAATTAATTACCAAATAAGTGTAGTTTATACTTTTACCCATCTATCTTTCCCTTTCTCTCTCCTCTTCTTCTCTTTTCCACCACCACCATAGCCAACACCTCCCATTTCTTCTCCTTTTCATTCTCAACCCATCTTCTTCCTTGCCAATTTTTTTTAAGCGGCAAATGGCATTAATAAAACCAACCAGATACAAAAGTTTTACAAGAATAAAGGGCAACAAATCTCCTAAATGAGCCGAAACGCCCACTTCAACTCGATTAAAAGAGACAAGACCCACTTCTAGCTCTCTCACAAACCTTCGCCATGGATCCAGACTTGAGATGTGCACCAGCGAAAACAGACCGCAGCGAGTGTCACGATCAGCGGCCACAACGAACAAACAACGTAAACCACGCCCGGCTGATTGATTAAGCAGCGAAAATAGAGAAGTCTGAAGACGCAGCGAAGATCAACAACCACAGTGAACAATGGAGACCATAACCGGCTGATTGATTACTCTTTTTCAAATACTCTGGTCTACACGACCCTTCCGACGTCTTTAACACCTGGAATTACTTCCGACGTCGTTTGCCGGATCTCCGACTACCGCGTCACTGGATTATCGCTTCCCAATTCTGAAATTGGCGCTTCCGTTCCCGCCAATCTGGTTTTGATCGAACCTCTGTTAACTGAATTTAACCAATAATTCCATCAATGGATTCATTCCGTTAACGTCATACAATGCACCGGAGCTTGAGGTTTTAAAATTTTTGAATAATTTGATCTCCAATGATTCGCCGGAGCTTGGCAAAGGCTCCAGGTTCTTATAACGTCTCCGGTTATCTTTTAACCGGAAAGTTGCCGGAGAATATTGCTAACTTAAGGTTGGTTTCACTGAATTGAAGAGTAATTATGTTAAGATCTGCGATTGGGGAAAAAGGAGAAGGGGGAAGGGTTAAGAAATAGGAAATTGGTGAAGAATATGGGTTAAGAAATGGGGTGAGATGAAATTGTTGTTGATTGGTTTGGAAAAGAGAAGAAGAGGAGAGAGAAAGGGAAAGATAGATGGATGAAAGTATAAATTACACTTATTTAGTAATTAATTTTGAAACAACACCATTTTGGTAATTATTTTTTTAAAATACCCTTGTTTGGTCAAAAACTCTTAAAACACATATATCAATCAATGAAGATTAACTAAACACATATATTCATATAATAATAAAAGATAATAATCATATCACCAATTAATGTTTACTTCCCCCAATGAAGTTAAGAGCATATCCAACAGATACTCTAAAACTTCATTAAAATAGAGAATTAAAAGTCAAAATCTCTAAAATAAGTTGTATTTAACTCCAACAGATTCTCTATTTTAAAGATTTTAACATCAATTATATTATTTTAATATTCATTATTTTATAATCCCAATAAACTTTTTTATTTTTTTATATATAAAAATGATATTATTTTATTCTCATTGGTGGATTGAATAAAAAGAGCATTTCTCTCTCCTTCAAACAAAAATATAGAGGATTCTCTATATTGGGAGTTTTTTCATAGAATCTCTATTTTAGAGAATGAGATAGGGATGTTGTTGGAGCATTTTAGAGAACAAAAATGAGTTTTTTTTTTTTTAAATAGGGATGCTGTTGGAGATGCTCTAATGCAACTAAAACTAAAGACGTAATTACCTGAGTGAATTAGAGCCTGTCTTGTCAATCATTTCTTGATATGTATTATTAAAGGGGAGACTGGTCAAAGCCGTGTTTGTTGACCGGATGAGTGACTGCGATTCGTCTTCATATTCACAATAAGAAGTAGTCACATTTGAACTATCCTGTCTCTATATGATACATGTTCAATCGGGAAGCTAAACATTAAAAAAATAACATAAATAGTAACTAATAAAAAAACTTGCTCCTATCCCTAAAAAGGAGTTTTGAATATTAATTACTTTTTATGATAATTTATATTTTAATATTATTATTCATGTTAAAGGGTTAAATAACATCAACCCGATTATGAATATATTGACTAAAATTATTAAATACGATATTCAAGTGTTTTCATATTTTTTTCACTATGTTTTTTACAATTTTCTAAATTCACATTTTAAATTACATATGATTTGTTATATAAAATATATAGTTTATTATGTATCATATTTGATCCACTTTTGTGAATTTTATACATATTACATGGGATTATAATGGTAAAACATATGAATTTAATTATACTTTCATAGGTGATAATATCAATGATCATATGTGATAATATATAATATCATATGTGATACTATCAATAATCACAAATGATAATATCAATAATAAAAAATGATAATATCAATTGCATTAGCATATGTGGTCACATGTGATAATGTAATGATAAAACATATGAACTCAACACCAAGCATATATCACATATGGCAATATAAAATATCATATGTATTTAAAAAAATTAATAATCACATATGATAATATTAAATATTTTATGTAATAATCAACATCATATGTGATCATCATGTGATTTATGCCAACATAAACTACAATGAGTCACGATTGCTAAGAAATTTAAATACATCAAAGCGAAAAAATTTAATGACGGTTGCGAATTCAATAACATGGTATTTGGTGGTGCTTTTGGTACTCGTTTATCATAATTTATACAAATATCACTTATTCTAACCTATAAATTATATATTTTGTTTCAAACATCGTATAAATTTTTTCTATCATCATATTTGATTAATTAAAGCAAAATGTAAAGTTGCACATGTAAATGAAAAAAATATAGATAACCTCTCATTCAAGCTCTTTTTTCCCCCAACAAAACAAAAATATTATTGAAATTTTTTAAAAATAAACTATTTTTAATCACAACACTGTACTATTTATCTTTTAAAAGTATCCTGTTATTTGTGTTGCTCCATTTCTTTTAGGCCATCCTTAGCCGTACCCCTCATACCTCTCATTTTTGCTGTCACATCAGCACCACATCAGTTTTACCAACACCATACCAATCCATCCTTAACCATACCAATACCATACCCCTCTAATTAATTGATTAAAAAAAATGAAAATTAAAAAAGGTAGAGAGAGAAAGAAGAGAGAGATAGAGAGAGAGGGGGGAGAGGGGGGGTAGGGGGTGCTTTTTCTTGGATCGGCATTGGGGTACCGATCGGTACCACTACCGGCACCATACCCCTCATCCACAACGGTGTTATCACCGGTATGGGGGTGGTACCGGCTCGGTACCGACCTTGGCTAAGGATGGCCTTATATGGTTATCGTTGAATATTCATAACATTAATTATCGTATCCAATATATATAGTACTAAACTTATATTAAAATAAAAAATCTAACATTTTGTTTAAAACAAAATTATTCGCATATAAGATGTGCGCGTAGCCTAAGAGAATTTGGCATTTGATTTTTAATATTAAAAAATTCAATAAAAGATGCTATTAAATTTAAATATATGTTATGTTTGGTAAACTAGTTTATAAGTTAGGTGATAGCTGATAAACTAGCTGTTAAGTGATTAGCTAGATACTAGTTGATAAGGAGATCTGTTGGGATGATTGGCTTAAAGATCCCATTGGTGCTGCTGTAAGTGTTACGGCCTAGCTTCTCGCTAGTTTTTCTACCATCATATTTGACTAATTAAAGCAAAATGTAAAGTTGCACATGTGAATGAAAAAAATATGGATAACCTCTCATTCAAGCTCTTTTTTCCCCAATTAACAAAGGGAAAAGTCCAAAAAAACCCAACGAACTATTTCATTTTGAATGGTTAAGTCCCTAAACAATTTTTTTAAACAAAAAAACCATTAAACTTTCTCATTTTGAATGATTAAGTCACTAAACTATTTTTTTGAATGAAAAAATCATTAAACTTTTTGTTTTGAATGATTAAGTCCCTAAACTTTTTTTTCAACAAAATAAATCATCGAATTTTTAGAAATTTGCTACTTATATATGTTCAACCTAAACTAACATAGTTATATTTTACCTTTAAAACCTTCATAGTCGATTGCATTTAATTTTTTTATTTTTATTATAAGGGGGTAAGTAACTTATTTTAGATAGTATAATGGTTTATTTATCGAAAAGAAATTGTTCGAGGACTTAATCATTCAAAACGAAAAAGTTTAATGGTTTTTTCATTCAAAAGAATAGTTTAGTGACTTAATCATAAAAAATGGAAAAGTTTAATGGTTTTTTTTGTTCAAAAAAATTGTTTAAGGACTTAACCATTTAAAATGGAATAGTTCGTTGGGTTTTTTTAGACTTTTCCCATTAACAAAACAAAAATATTAATGAAAATTTTTAAAAATAAATTATTTTTAATCAAAACACTGTACTGTTTATCTTTTAAAAATATCTTATTATTGGTGTTATTAATTGATTATGGTGTTGCTCCATTTTTTTATATGGTCATCATTGATTAATATTCATAACATTTATCGTATCGAATATAGTACTAAACTTATATTAATGCTTTTAAAATAAAAAATCTAACGTTTTGTTTAAAACAAAATTATTCGCACATACGTAGCCTAAGAGAATTTAGCATTTGATTTTTAATATTATAAAATCAATAAATAATGCTATTAAATTTAAATATTATATGTAGCCTATGTTTGGTTAAGTTAGCTGGTACATGATAAACTAGACGTTAAGTGATAAGCTAGCTACTAAATGACCAAAAAAGATACGAAGCAACTATAAAAAGATACGAAGATGACAATTTAAGGGCATCTATCCCTCCCGCATACATCAAGCTCTACATTCTCCCTCAATCATCTTAATCACGATCTATTGTAATCAATTAAACTGCTTATTTCATTGTAATCGTACGATCATCATTGTAACTCTCGAGGACATCACCCCTTATTGGTGATACGTAGTGCAACGTCGGCTATCCCCTTTTAGTCGACCGCTGGTTTTTTCCTCGACCGCAGGTTTTTTCCTCGACCTCGAGGTTTTTCCTGCGTCATCAATCGCTTTGTCTTTCATTTATTTTTTATCGCACGTCTTTATCGAACAAGATTCTTTTCTTTCAACGGATTTGCCTCACAATATCTTACGATACTTAATTGAGTAATTTTTTACCAAAACAATTTGGCGCCCACCGTGGGGCCCCGTTTTGAGAAAATCTCGTTTGATAAAGTGCATGCCTACTAATCAAATTCTTCGAGTTCTTTTGAGTATACATTGCAGGATTATGGATAACAACTTCCAACCAACTCTGCAACAGCAGCTAGCAGCCGCTCAACAACAAATTCAACAATTGGCTGATCAAAACATGCAGCCAATGGAGAAATCACACGATTACGAGCTTTGAACCCCCAAACTACCCAAGCCAATCCTGCGATTCCATTGCATCACCCATGGCCGCCCCATTTTCAACAGAATCAGTTCAGAGCACCTCAAGCACCACAAGTACCTCAAGCACCTCAAAACAATCTACGTCCACCTCTAAATAACAAAAACTAGTTAAGAATCCTATTAGTGAGTTTGTTTGCAATGCATTGAATTAAATCTCAAATTCCTAGGTATTAGAGTTTTTGTAATAGGGTACAAAATAAAATAAATTAATCTATATGGATTTTGTTACACACGTTTTCTATGAAAAACGATTTTTAAAGGGAAAAAAATAAAGAAAAAGAAAAAAAATTTAATATATAAAATTTAATAAGAGAAAAGGGTTGTGCTAAAATTTAAAACTTCAAAAAGAAATTTTAAATAAGAAAATTAAAAATGATAACAACATATATTATTTAAACTTAAAGAAAAATAGTTTTTAAAAAGTTAAATAATAAATATACTTGTGTCGTTTATAATGGGAAATTGTTATAGTATAAAAAATTAAAAAGTAAAATTATAGGAAATTGCTCTAACGTAGAAAAATTAAAAAGTAAAATTATGGGAATTTGTTGTAACATATGTTGCAGGAAATATTTGACATTTTTCTTTTGTTTTATTGTAATTTAAAAAATTAAATAAATGAAACGTGACTTGTTCCAAGAAATCTAAAAAAGAGTTTGACTTTGTCTATTTTCATACACAATAATCAAGAAAAATTATCTGAAATTTATATTGATAATTGAGACATTGACTTGACCAAAGAATTTTAGATTTCCAATGTTATTTACACCCAAATTTTGGGTATAAATAACAGTTCCCTTAAAAAACACACACATTGTTTGATACGATATTTCTTTTAGTGATGGCATACATTCAAGGTTTTGTTCAACGTGTTATCTTAAACAAATTCTATTTGATTTGATAGACTTCTAATTAGAAAAGAAAACAAAATCTTTTTGTTTATGTTGATTTCAAAGGATGCTTAAAATTTCCTTTTATTAACCTCGATAGACTAATTTGAGTCGGACCTAGTTCAATAGATACGGTCGTGACTATTTTGAGTCGGACCTAGTTCAATAGATACGGTGGTGACTATTTTGAGTCGGACCACCTAGTTCAATAGATACGGTGGTGACTATTTTGAGTCGGACCTAGTTCAATAGATACGATGGTTACATGCCAACGTATCATCCCTCCGTTGTAGTATAAAATTTTTAGACTCGTACAAAATGTCATCATATTAATTTATTGCGTACCACCATATATATTTTTAAACTGTAAAGAAACAAACGTTTTCCTTAATAAAGTTAATTGGTTAATTCATTGGTTTTTTAATGTGGGATCTGCGGTTCAAGTCTAGTCAGGATCATTATTTATAAATACAAAATTTGATTTATCATGTTTATAAAAGATTTACAGTAACAACAAAACTCGAACTTGAGAACATAAACCGAGTAAACACTTTGATTCCGATGAATTTTTTTTTCTCATATTTTTTAATTAACATTTCTCTCTCTCCATATAGAGATTTTAGAGAAATATATATATATATATATATATATATAAAACCTCAATCTTTTCTATTTTAGCAATTGATCTAGTAATGTTGTTGGATAAAAAAACCCAATTTTTTTCTATTTTAACAATACTGTTAGAGATGTTCTAAGCTCCAAGCATAAAGACACACAAATACAGCTCACGAAATAATATGCAACATTATGCCATTTGATGAACATTTCTTTATTATTATTTGATTTTTTTGTTTTGAACGGCAAAAGGGGAATCAGAAGGGAGCTTCGGCTCGGCCATCACCCCCAAACAGAAACCCCGAAATTTATTGATCACCAGGCTAGCAATTTGCTAGCAAATACACAAAGATTACAAGATTAAAGAAAGGAGAAACATGGGCACGAACACCATGAATTCCACAAAGATTATTTGATGAACATAGAATCTGATTTATTAAACATAAAAACAATGAAATCACATTAACAAATATGGTCTCATTTTCTCAAAAACTAATATAACAAAAAAAAAAAAAATTCCAACGACTTAAAACAACAATACAACATTAATTAAATAAATTTAGACCTCCTTTACTCCTTTCACTAAATTATTAAACATTAATTATAGCATATGATGATTTACCATATATGTTTCACTTTGGGAATAGCATTTTGTTATTATTAACTTACGGATATGGGCGTAGATGGGAATTCATGATAAAGAGGTCCAGTCATTCGATATCGTATAACAAAGCAAAGATCTATTAAAACAAAAGAAAGTTTAATAATAATGGACTTAAATAAAAATAAAACAATTACTTACAACTTGGACATATAATTAAGGCAAACAAATATATTAAAAAGTTTACAAGTACAAGAAATTGTTTCCATTAGATTTTAAGTTTGGTCACATTTTTATTTCGTTAAATAAATCTGTAACACCCGTTTTCACCTTCCTTTATAGTTTGACTTAAACAGTTTAAGTGTTTATTTGTCATGTTTTAGGAGTCGAAGGGCTGAAGTGTATACTTTGTAAGTGCAAGGGAGGGGAGTGGGGTGTATAGAAAAGAGAAACCCTCAGATTCTCTAGACAGTTTCCAGGGAGCGTCCAAGAAGAGAGAAGAGGCGATTTGGAGATTGGAGGCAAGGAGTTTCAATTGGAGACTTGTGGTGATCGATTGCGTAATTGATCACGTTGCTCGCATCAAGGGTAAGAACTTTAATTGTTTTGCCTTATGATTGTTGTTTTGGGAGTAGTAGTTCGGGTTAGTTTTTGGATTGGGAATTGATGATCGTTTGATCATCAATTAGAGTGTAATCAATGGAATTGGATGTTTATTTATGCTAGATATTGACCTCATATGTCGTTTAACCCTGTTTGAGTTGCAATTGGGTCGATTTGGGGTTTCGGGATTGAAATCCCGGCTGCAGTTTTGAACCGCGACTTGAGAGTCGCATTTGCAGGATTCCGCGGGTCAAACGGCGGGTAGCCACCTGCGGCCCGACCCACCGTTTCTGCTGTGTGATTTTTTTAGTTTTTCGTAAAGGGCTCGTTTGGGGTTCTTTTGCTTATGGACCCCTAGGGGCTTGTGTAACTCGATGTTAGGAAGAGTTTCAGGGAAATTGGTCGAGGATAGCTTGGCCATTTCACGTTAGAGAGTCGGGATACGGGTTAAGTACGCACGTTGAGTAATGTTTGACGTATACGTGTATGTGTTATGAATAGGTGGTGCAAAGTGATTGTTGTGCTAGTTAAGAGAGCTTGCTAATCAGCTTATCAGGTGAGTACCTCACTTAACTCTTATTATTATGTGTGCATGGTTATGTTTGCATGTGTGGTTATGTGATGTGTTCCTTCGGGGACGTTTGGAGAGTACCTATGGTGGTGGCAATACCCCTAGGGAATTTGGAGAGGCCTGGTACCAGTGTCATATGTCCTTTCTTGATGGTATTGAACCGCAAGGAAGGTTGGAGTTGCATGTTTCCAATTGCTATGTGAATTGATTGTGTAAGCATGATTGTAAGTGGTTATGTGTGTGCTCACTAAGCTTTATGCTTACCCCGTTGTTGTTCAATCTTTAGTGGCAGGTACTTCCCGTAAGGGAAAAGAGAAGGCTACCGTTTGAGGCTCCGGGATGACAGTTCAGTCACGATGGTTTAGGAGGAACTGCTATGATATGATGTCGAACTCTTTTGTGATTTTAAAACTAAACGTTTATCAGTTTCCGTAAACTATTATGTTTTAGTTATGGGTTGAATTATGGTTTTAAGTTTCAGACTTTGTTGGTTTTGGATGTAATTTAGGACGAGCTTCCGCTTTTGTTATAATCTTGGTTACTTTTCAGTAATATGAATGTTTTGGTTTCTGGGATGTTACAAGTTGGTATCAGAGCCTAGGTTTAAGGGATTCAGGTATTCACAAGTGGTGGATACCTGGACTTAAACCAAAAGCTCGTGTTTTTGTAAATAAAAGTAACCAAAGAAATGTTTTATGGAGAGATGAATAGTGAGACTGAACTGCAGACCGGAGCATCAGAACGGGGGTGAGCACACTAACCTTACTTGTTGAGTATGTTGATATGTTATGATATGGATGTATAGCATGTGTAATATGTGAACACTAGATGCGTGAACTACTAGTGTGTGCAGTAAATTTGAGCATGAACCTTATGATAGTTGTTATGACCGTATGTATGCATGCAAGCCTTACCTAGGATTAGAGATATGTGATTAAGAGTGGAGACATGATATTGTTATGAACTTATTTTATTGATACGCTATAAAAGTTTAATGTTTGATTAATGTGCATGACAACTAAGTAGGGGATTAGGACTTAAGTAATGGTGTTGAGGCTAGGCATGTAGGGTGTAGTTACAATGATATAAGGGCCCATATCATTGCAAATACATTGTACATGTTGGGAATTGACATAGTTACAAGAGTTCTATGAACCAACGACGTTGTGTGGGAAGGGGTAGTGGCATGTTAGGACCCATGTATGCGTCCACCGAGTGTCTAGTAGACCCCTAAGGAGCATGTGGAGAGGAGAGACATGAAGTTAGAGCTATTGGCTCGAGCTAGAGTGGGATGGGAGGGAGAGTTTTGTAGTTATTAAAAGTTATGTGTTTTATGAATCAGTATGGGGAGACCACCAAAGAAGGGCAAGAAGGTAGTTATTGAGGAGGATGAGGAAACCCCCGATCTGAGGGAGATGATAGCAGCAGAGGTGGGAGAGGCATTGCAGGACATGCTACCGGGCTATTTCGCCCAAATGAAGGAGGAGCTGACGAAGGAGATGCGTAGCCAGGTGGAGGCAACTCTGGCTGCTAGGCCTGGTGGTTCGGGAGGGTCAGGTGGAGGGCAACCGAGGGTCACTACCTATAAGGACTTCTCGGCTTGTTAGCCACCCCAGTTTAACGGGCAGAAGGACCCGGTGGCCAGCTCTCACTGGATATCTGAGATAGAGGGTGCTTTCCTCACCAGTTCGTGTTCAGAGGAGGTGAAGGTTCGCTATGCTTCGAACCTATTGAGAAAGGCGGCGAAAGATTGGTGGAACTTGATCAACCGGACGAGGACTCCGGAGCAGATTGCCACTATGACATGGGAACAGTTCAAGGAACTGTTCAAGGAGCAGTATGTACCTCAGGTGGAGGTGGAGCGACTGACGGGGGAATTCTTGGCTATGAAGCAGACGACTGAGACGGTGAATGAAATCACCGATCTATTTCTGGAGCGTTCGCTCTTTTGCCCCGACTATGTGGCAAGTGAGCGAAAGAAGATGTATCGCTATGCGGAGGTTCTGAAACCCGAGATTTGGGAATTTGTGGTGATGGCAGAGTGCAAGACCTTCCACCGTATGCATGAGGTGGCTAGGACTCGAGAGCTAGAGCTCGAGAGGCAGAGTAAGAGGAAGAAAATGGAAACAGCTCAGACTCAGGCTCAACCGGCAAAGAAATTCAAACCGGCGGAGCCGAAGGTAGTGGTAAAGAAGGAGTTCCCGAACTGACCTAAGTGTGGACGTCATCACTTGGGAGAGTGTCGGATGGGGTCGGGAACCTGCTTTAAATGCGGGCAACCGGGCCATTTCAGCAAAGATTGCAAAGTGACTATGAGCTCTGTTTCAAGTGCTTCCGATCGGGCCACGTAGCAAATGAGTGCCCTTAGTCTGATGGGGCATCTTAGACGTCGGGAGTAGCGCCAGTGAAGACCGAGAGCACAGTTAAGAAGGCTGAGGCGCCGAAGACCCGAGCTAGAGTGTTTCAGGTGATGGCTGAGGAGGCCAAGGAGGAGCCGGACGTGGTGACATGTACCTTTCCTGTCAACTCTGTACCCGCTCTTGTGTTATTTGATTCGGGAGCTAGCAAGTCATTTGTGTCTTATGCTTTTTGTAAGAATTTTATGCATGTAAAGGGTAGACTAGACAGTCCGCTAGAGGTAGAGATAGCAGCTGAGAAGTATCGGTTATGTAAGCATGTGTATAGAAACAGTTTGATAGAGATTTTCGGAGTCAAGTTTAGAACTGATCTCATTCCGATACCTATGAGGGAGATCAATGTAGTGGTAGAAATAGATTGGTTGAGTCGGAATGGAGGTCACATCGATTGTGAGAATGAGCGGGTAGTGATTCGGAACCCAAGTGGGGGAGAATTAACTATTGTGAGTGAAAGACGGAGGAAATTGCCAAAGTTGTGCACGCTAGCTCAGGCTAGGAAGCATGTTCTCCACGGGGGACATAGTTTCTTGGCGTATGTTGTCGACAGCCGCGAGGAGGCAAAGAGGAAGACAGTTGCAGATGTACCAGTAGTCAGCGAGTATCCGGATGTATTCCCGGATGACTTGCCTGGGGTTCCACCCGAGAGGCAGGTGGAGTTTTGGATAGATCTTGTTTCGGGGGCGGCACCGATAGCAAAAGCTCCGTATCGGCTAGCAACACCGGAAATGCAAGAGCTATCTGTTGGGTTTTTGATAGACCTCTGACCAAACTGGTTCGAGTCACGGTTCAGAAAAATAAACTGTTTTATCCGAACATCAAACCAAACTAGTTTGATCAGCTGAAGCATAAACGTGTAAAACCCGAAAGCACATGATCGTTATTGTTTATCTAAATTATACATCTAATAGGATGTTTAGAAAGCTTACCTAAATTGCTTGCGCTTGATCCACCCGTGATCGACCCTACGAACGGACCTTCTAGCCGGTCAAAACTCCAAATTTCCGAATACCCGAACAAAAACCGAACGAAGAACCGAACTGGTTTACGCTTCGTGGTTGTAGTCGACGACGGAGGGAGAGAGAGAATTCTAGGTTTCTATGGTGGGAGTGAATAATGAATGAAAAAGGTTTAACCATAGCTAGATATATATAACTGAATAAACAGAATATGTATCATATTCAGTTTCCTTTTTCTATAATTATCCATAAATAAATCTTTTCTTCTCCACCAAGAAAGATTTATTCCATATATATTAACCAATATATTAGTCAGGATAATTACCATATATATTTATTTAACTAATAAATATATATATCAATTAATTAAATCAGTTATATATTTATTTAACTAATAAATATATAATCCCTTTTAACTAACAATAGAAACCTTCAACTTTGGAGTTTCTTACAGAAAACACCCAATAGATTTATAATTGACTATTATAAATCTAATCTCTCTATACTGGAGTTATTTTACTTATTCGTTTTACAGTTCCTCAAAAGTGTGACCCTCAAGTGTCTTATAACATTGGATGTGTAATCTGGTTTGTCAACTTCTGCACATAATTACTAACAGACTCCCACTTGCGCAAGTTGGCAATACCGGCTTGACCACACGGACCTAAGGAGGCCCCTAGACAGGCACTTAGGCTAACCAGGTTATAAGCACTCTTATACCCAGGTAGGTGATAAAACGTCCCCTAAAGAGAACAACATTTATGAAACACACTGTTCATAAATCGGGTATAACTAGGCTTTTCCTTTTGCAACACGATATTTCAATTTTGAGTAGGAGCATGGATAAAGTCAACTCAAAAACTCAAGATTATGTTCATGACTATCCGACTTTCAACTAATAGGTAAACGACAAAGAACAAATCAATTCGTTTGGGTACGGCCGTGCACTTCATCAGTTTTTTCAGTCAGTCAAGGGACCCGGAAATATCTCTCTTCGAAGAAGAGGTGCAAATCCCATCTTGCATATCTGCATTTGTCACCACGGCTTCCGCTGAATCTAGTTACGCCCCGTATGACCACCCTGTTACGGCGTGATGTTAGAACGTACTAAGTATCCAACGGTCCTCGTAATGCCAAACCAAATACCTCAGGTGCTAAGGATAACCTCTGGGAGTTTTACTCATGACTAAATCCATGGAGTAATCTCAACCGGCAGATCACATCCGATATTCGCTGCTCTATCGAATATCCGTGTAGTTTTTGGTCTACATCACTTGTAGCTGTTATTCAACAATTGATCATAACTACCCAAAAACTCCACGATGACTTTATAGCCCTACCAGGTTCCCACCTTGATAAGTTGTCACGGATAATTTCAAATAAAACTTAGACTAGTTTTATTCCCGGATCAAAAACTTGCTAAGTGTAAAAGAAACAAAGAAACTAATTTTGTATAGTCCATATTCCACTCTGTAATAATGACAAAATTAATAGCATTTCTAAGTTACTTTCATGGTGTCTATTCAATATGTACTTATACTGGTTTAAATGAAGTATCACCTTCCTTCAATTTAAACCCTTCGATTAGTGTTTACCATCCCAATCAAAGAAACAACCAAAACAACGCAAGTTATTGAATAATGTTTTAACTTGGTTCTGCTAGTTTTGTTTTTGCAAACACTTTAAACAAAATCTAGACTTTTCTTTACCATATTCCCTAAATCTTGGAGATACTGGATTAACTCCAAGTTTCCCTGAATATGTAAAGATAACTCCGCAACTTTCCTTAGTTGCTGTGTAGATAAAGATTTCTACCTGAAATCTGACAAAATTTCCATTTACCAAACCGGTAAATTCCAGGAAATTTATCCTAGTGTTCTACAACACTTGATGGTCTAAAGATATTACAAAATCTCTATTATTACAACACATACAATTATTGATTTTCTTAAAGTCAAAACTTGACTTTATATTGTTTCAAAACTTTGATCTTACTTTTATAACTTAAAAGAATATATCACATTTCTCATGAATTCTTATCCTCTATGGATTATGAATTCCTAGAAATACAAATCAATAATATAATTTTCATTCTTTATCAGGAGCTTTAGATAGAGAATAAATTGGGTTCCCACTAACCTATATGAAAACTAGCTATTACTTAAATTTAATATCCCATTGACTTAGTCAAAACTTGACTATTTAGCCAATTATATTTTAAGTAATAAGTTTAATTCTTTAAACTTGAATTTTGCTATTCATAAAACTTAACTGGATCTTATTAGATCCCTAATTCCAAAAAGTGGAATTAACTAGTTTTATAAATACTGATATTATCAACGTCATCTGTGATAATATCCTAAATTCCCTTTTAAAACATGAGTAATTTGAACCTGACTATAATATACCTATTATAATCATATTACTTATAAATGTTTTATTCCAAAAACACATTCCTATTAAAATAGTACTTCGTGTGTTTTTGACAGTTTTCATATATTACTTCATATTACAAAATTTTGAAGTATATTTGTTAGTGTGGCAGACAATATCTTGGATCAACAAATTGAATCAAGTCTATCTAGACTTAATCATATTCAAAACAATATAGATATCAAGACAATTATTTTAAATTTAAAAATTACTAAAAATCCATAAATTTAAAACCAAAACAATGTTTTCCAAAATATCCAAAGTAAATGTTTTAAAACATAACCAAAATTTAAATGTCTTGACGATATCTAAAACTTTGTCTGATCCTTGCATCCTGGGCATTTCATTTCTCTTGACCACCTGCAATTATTTATTTGCTCTAGGTGTCAGTTAACTTGTAAACTAACAAGTAGTAATGATAAACTGAAGCTGTCATAAAACGTGCAAGGTTTTTATACCTGTTTCATGACGCTTCGGGCAATTGTGTCTCCAATGTCCGACCTCATGACACCTAAAGCATCGATTCTCGGTATTTGCTTTGTTATCTTTTTGCCCTTGCCCTTGCCCTTTCTATTGTCATCGGTCTTTGGCACACTCTGGCTGACCTGAACCTGGCCTTTGCCTTTGTTGGTGTTCCTTTGCCCTCTTTTCCTCTTCACCCCACCATCCTTGACCATCAGAACATCTTTGGTTTTGGTCCCCATACTCAACTCAGCAGTTTTCAACATGGAGTGGAGTTCAACAATGGTCTTTTCCATGTTGTTCATGTTATAGTTAATTACAAACTGCTTGTAATCATCAGATAACGAGTTGAGTATTGTATCCGTTGCCAACTGCGGCGGAACTGGGTGACCGAGCCTTTCTAGGTGGTCGATGTGCCTTTTCATTTTCATGACATGGTCACTGACAGAGGTCCCCTTGGCCATTTTGCACGCGTTTAGAGCCCTCGTGGCATCATAACGCTCTGTGTGACCTTGTGTTTGGAACATGTCCCTCAGCTGACGGATCATGTCGTAAGCATTAGTGTTCATGAGCCCTGTTTGGAGTTCTGGGCTCATGGTCGCAAGCATCAGGTAGCCAACATCCAGCAAATCATTTGAACGTTTTTGATAAGCATTCCTAATTGCCGTACCGGCATTTGCTGGTGGGGCCTCACCTAGAGGCTCTTCTAGGACATACCACTTTCTCTCGTGCCTGAGCACAATCTGGAGATTGCGTTCCCATTCGAGAAAATTCGAACCGGTGAGTTTGTCCTTTTCTAGGATGGAGCGAAGGGAAAGGTTATTGGTGTTGGTAACTGTGTTTGCCATCTACACATTTAAAACTTGGTTTTAGTACCTTTGAATAAACGGTTCCGAATAAATATCAATAAACCCTAAAATGATAAATATTGGACTAGGATCCTTATTTCATACGTCCTGATGTGCGGTTTGCTCACGCCCCACCAGACCCGTACTATTTCGGTAGGTAAGGACTTTTACCAATCATATCTAACTGACATGACTCCTAGATCTTTTCGGGACATCGGATAAAACCGTACATGTTTTAGTCCCTCTAAGTGCTTTTTGGCCCGGTACCACCCGGTGAACTTATCAGAACCAAAACAGACCTCACCACTCGGGACAGGATGTACTCTGGCCGGTACCACCCGATTATCGCGGAGTCTTTTCACCCCCTTCGGCTTGGGGTTTGAACGTGGGTACCCAAGGTTTGATCTCTTCGAGTCCCAACGTACCTTACGCCTTAGGTGTCCCCGAGTGGGTTGCACTACTGATCTATGATTTTTCTAGGGTTTTATTACTAAGTTTTGTAAAAACTTTAAATTTCCAGTATTTTTTAAAATCGCTATTAAAAGCTGATTATTTTTAAAGGCATTTGTTGTTCTAAAACTAACTGTTTTAAGAAACAACCGATGTTTAAAAATCTCACTGTTTAAAAACATATGCTCTGTTTTAAAACTGACTGTTCTAAAACTCACTTGTTGATAAAACTAACTGTTTTAAAAGTATGCCTCTTATAAGAAAACAATCTTATAATGGTTTTAAAAATAAATAAAATTTTACCATCTAAAATTATTTATAAAAGTGGTAATTTTGATTTTTTAAACCAACCTCGTGATATAACTAGTTTTATAAATTAAGACCTAATTTAAAAAAAAACATTTGATAAAACCTAGGCATTAATAATCACGAGAATAACAAATAAGCACAACCACACAGTTTAATAATCAAAACAAGCAATTATGGATTTTCCAATTAATTCCTAAAGGACCAAAATGACCTAAAAACTATTGAGCTCCGATCTCCCCGCGTAGCTCCGATCTCCTTGCGTAGCTCCCACTGGCCTCGGCATCTCTTGATGGAACTCCGGGAAAAGAAAAAGAAAAATCTATCCTAAAGGTCATTTTACATATTACCGGGGTTGTAAGTGGCACGCAGGTTTCCCCAAATAGATCAAGTGTCTAAATTGGCAATTTCTATAATTACTATATTATATATTAAGCAGATATATAAACCACGCAATTATATAGAACAATAAAACATTGAACAATCCTAGATCCGTTAAAATTATTCCGTTTATCACAAACCATGGTTTTGACTGATTCATAAAATCAAACTGTTTTATAAATCTGAACTGATATTTTAGTCTAAAATTGATTTTTTATAAAATCCCCAAGATTTATAGACTATAAATCTCATTTTAAAAACTATAACCAATTTTCTAAAATATCCGCTTTTATTAACTTAATGAAACCGACTGTTCAGAACGAACTTGTCGGAACATTAAACACTAGCCTGTGAACCGTGTCGTTTATTCGATCAGACAGTCGAAAAAAAAAATCGGGCCAATTTGACCAAAACGGGTCAAAACAACTTGGTTTAATAAAACACAATTTTATAAATTTGTTAAGAATAAAATCCCTTAAAACAATTTTATGAAATTAATCTTGGGAAAAAGGCCTAAAACCCGATAAACCTAATTGGGCCAAGAACGTGGCCCAAAAGTCCATGGTTTAAGCCCATTATCGAAAACGACAAGTTTTGGGCTTGGTTACCGCAAAATCGGCAACGATTGGCAACACCAAAGTGCGACCATTGCCATCGTTGCTCGCGGTGCGATAGCCATTGCTACCACCGCTCGTGATATAACAGCCATAGCCGCCATCGCCGTTCGTGGTGCGACGGTCTCACGGCTCGACAGCCGTAGCTACCACCGTTGCTACAACTTGCGATGAACGCCGCGGCCACCACGCAACCACCAGCATCTGCGGCAGTCGAACGTGGCCGAGAGGCACCACCATCACCGCCGTCGCCGGTTACGGCGGTCGGTTCGAATCACCAAATCACCGTTGCCGCCGTTGACTACTACCGCTCACCACCGCCACAGATGCGGCTTCTGGTGGTCGCGGTCCACTCGGCGCACCATCATCACCGCTCACCGCCACCACCATTGTGACTCTCGGTGGTTGCGGTTTCGATCAAAAACGACCATCGCCGACGCTAGGCACGGCCGTGAGGCAGCCTAGTGGCTCGGCGGTTGGTTCTCGCCGATTGACGAACACACCGCCACCCCCGATTACCGTGGCCACCACCGAACTGGTGGTTTCTGGTGGTGGTGATGCTTTTGGTCGACGAGCACCACCATCACCGCTATATGCCGGCGATCGAGTAACAAAACCACCATGCCGCTGCCGCCGCTGCCGCCGCTGATTGCGGCAGCCGGCGTCTGATGGGGTTTACCACCGCCGCCGCCACCATTCGGTGGCTTCTGATGGTTCCGGCCTCAAATAGAAACGACTACCGCCGCCGCTAGGCGCGGCCGTGAGGCAGCCAACGGCGGTCGGCTTTGGCCACCGATTATTACCACCACCATCGTGGCTTTTCGATGCCATCGCCGTCGATCACCGCGGCCACCACCGAACTGGTGGTTCGGCCGTGGTTCAGATCACCGTTATCTGACGATCGGGTCATGGTTCGTGGTTTTTCGGTGGTGATAAAAATCCAGTGATTAAAATTGTTGCGATAAACATAAAACAAAAATTAACGGATCTAATGTCTATCAGATAAAGCAATTTTATGCAAACAGATAAAATTCAAGATTATCAGATAAAACAACTTTAGATAAACAGATAAAATTCAGCAAACTGATAAAACTTAAAAACAGATAAACATTTAATCTTTTAAGCAAAAACTGATAAAGATTAAAAACAAACAGATAAAGGTTTAATCCTTGCACATAAACTGATAAAGATTAAAACTTTATACAAAACGAGATAAACAATAAGAAAACCAATGGCTCTGATACCACTGTTGGGTTTTTGATAGACCTCGGACCAAACTGGTTCGAGTCACGGTTCAGAAAAACAAACTGTTTTATCCGAACATCAAACCAAACTGGTTTGATTAGTTGAAGCATAAACGTGTAAAACCCGAAACCACATGATCGTTATTGTTTATCTAAATTACACATCTAATAGGATGTTTAGAAAGCTTACCTGAATTGCTTGAGCTTGATCCACCGTGATCGACCCTACGAACGGACCTTCTAGCCGGTCAAAACTCCAAATTTCCGAATACCCGAACAAAAACCGAACGAATAACCGAACTGGTTTACACTTCGTGGTTGTAGTCGACGACGGAGGGAGAGAGTGAGAGAATTCTAGGTTTCTATGGTGGGAGTGAATAATGAATGAATTCAATGAATGAAAAAGGTTTAACCATAGCTGAATATATATAACTGAATAAACAGAATCTGTATCATATTCAGTTTCCTTTTTCTATAATTATCCATAAATAAATCTTTTCTTCTCCACCAAGAAAGATTTATTCCATATATATTAACCAATATATTAGTCAGGATAATTACCCTATATATTTATTTAACTAATAAATATATAATCCCTTTTAACTAACAATAGAAACCTTCAACTTTGGAGTTTCTTACAGAAAACACCCAATAGATTTATAATTGACTATTATAAATCTAATCTCTCTATACTGGAGTTATTTTACTTATTCGTTTTACAGTTCCTCAAAAGTGTGACCCTCAAGTGTCTTATAACATTGGATGTGTAATCTGGTTTGTCAACTTCTGCACATAATTACTAACACTATCAAAGCAGTTGGAGGAACTTTTGGATAAGGGGTTCATTCGCCCGAGCACCTCACCTTGGGGAGCCCCTATCCTGTTCGTAAAGAAGAAGGATGGGTCGATGTGGATGTGTATCGACTACCGGGAGCTCAACAAGCTCACGGTGAAGAACAGATACCCACTTCCAAGGATCGATGATCTCTTCGATCAGCTTCAGGGAGCCGCTTGGTTCTCGAAGATAGATCTTCGTTCGGTGTACCATCAGTTGAAAGTTCGAGAGGAGGATGTGCACAAGACAGCTTTCCGGAGGAGCACGTGGAGCATTTGCGAGAAGTGTTGGAGGTTTTGCGTAAGGAAAAGCGGTACGCGAAATTCTCCAAATGTGACTTCTTGTTACAAGAAGTCCAATTTCTGGGGCATCTTGTAAACCGAGAGGGCATAAAAGTGGACCCAGCGAAAGTGGAGGCGGTGATGAAGTAGGAGACGCCGAAGACTCCCACGGAGGTTAGGAGTTTCCTTGGATTGGCCGGGTACTACCGTCGGTTTATCCAGGACTTCTCCAAGATAGTTGTTCCGTTGACCAGGTTGACGAGGAAGAGTGAGCGGTTTGTGTGGGGAGGGAGCAGGAGACGGCCTTCGACACCTTGAGGAGGAAGTTGTGTGAGGCTCCGGTTTTGACTTTACCGGAGGGAGTAGAGGACCTGACTGTCTACTGTGATGCCTCATATCACGGGTTAGGCTGCGTCCTTATGCAAAGGCGGCGGGTAATTGCCTATGCGTCTCGTCAGTTAAAGACGCATGAGGTAAACTACCCAACCCACGATTTGGAGTTGGCTGCGGTGGTGTTCGCACTCAAGCTATGGCGACACTACCTGTATGGGGTTCGCTGTACCATTTATACGGATCACAAAAGTCTCCGTTATTTTATGGATCAGCAAAATCTCAATATGAGACAGCGGAGGTGGCTAGAGGTGGTGAAGGACTACGATTGTGAGATCCTTTATCTCCCGGGAAAGGCGAATGTGGTGGCGGATGCCTTGAGTCGGAAAGGGAGTAGTTTGCTTCTTCGAGTACCATGCATGAGGATGACCGTGTCGACATCCTTGATTGAGTTGATACGTCAGTCTCAAGTGGAGGCAGTTAAGGCAGATAACCAGAAAAAAGAGAGGATTAAGGGTCAGGTGGAGCAGTTGGCGACCGACAGTCGGGGTTTGTTGACTCGATACGGTCGGGTGTGGGTTCCGGTCTCGTGCAAGGCGAGACAGACACTCTTGGATGAGGCCCATAAGTCGAGGTTTTCAATCCATCTCGGTGCCACCAAAATGTACCGTGACTTGAGGACCGACTATTGGTGGCCAAGCATGAAGAGAGATGTGGCTAAGTATGTGGAGAAGTGTTTAACGTGCTTAAGGGTTAAGGCGGAGCATCAGAAGCCACACGGGAAAATACAACCCTTGGAGATACCCGAGTGGAAATGGGAGCACGTGACCATGTACTTGGTTACCGGGCTACCAAGGACAATTAGGAAGCATGACGCTATCTGGGTGGTGGTTGACAGACTGACGAAGAGTGCCCACTTCATAGTGATTCGAGAGGTCTCTTCTTCAGAGGCGTTGGCGGACATCTATGTCCGGGAGATAGTGGCGAGGCATGGAGTGCCGGTGACAGTGATTTCGGATCGAGATGTTCGGTTCACATCACGTTTTTGGAGCAAATTCCACGAGGAGCTGGGTACTAAGCTTCAGTTCAGCACGACTTTCCACCCTCAGACAGACGGTCAGAGCGAAAGGACTATAGGGACTCTCGAGGACATGCTTCGGGCATGTGTGTTAGATTTCGGAGGCAGTTGGGATCTCATCTTCCCTTGGTTGAATTCTCTTACAATAACAGCTTCCATGCCAGTATTGGCATGCCTCCCTACGAGATGTTGTACGGGAGAAGGTGCAGGACTCCCATTTGTTGGGGAGAGGTTGGTCAGAGAGAGTTGGGGAGTATGGAGATCGTACAGAAGACGACTGATAGCATTCAGCTAATTCATGAACGGCTGAAGGCAGCTCAAAGTCGTCAGAAAAGTTATGCGGATAAGAGACGGTCAGATCTGGAGTTTTGTGTGGGGGATAAGGTGCTTCTGAAGGTATCGCCATGGAAAGGGGTGATACGATTCAGGAAGCGAGGGAAGTTGGGTCCGAGGTTCATTGGACCATTTGAAATAGTTGCACGTGTTGGGAAGGTTGCGTATCGACTAGAGTTACCGCCAGAGCTCAGTCAGATACACGACACTTTCCATGTGTCTCAGCTTCGGAAGTGTTTAGCAGACGAGTCGGCCTATGTACCGTTAGAAGACATCGAAGTGGACGAGCGGCTCAACTACGTGGAGAAGCCGATAGCTGTCTTGGAAAGAAAGACCAAGACATTGAGGAATAAAGAAATAGGGATCGTTAAGGTCCAATGGGAGCACCGAAAAGGTTCAGAGTGGATGTGGGAGCCCGAGGATGAGATGCGGAGAAATCACCCTGAGTTGTTCCAGGATTAGGCGATTTCGGGGACGAAATCCTGGGAAGTGGGGGAGAGTTGTAACACCCGTTTTCACCTTCCTTTATAGTTTGACTTAAACAGTTTAAGTGTTTATTTGTCATGTTTTAGGAGTCGAAGGGCTGAAGTGTATACTTTGTAAGTGCAAGGGAGGGGAGTGGGGTGTATAGAAAAGAGAAACCCTCAGATTCTCTAGACAGTTTCCAGGGAGCATCCAAGAAGACAGAAGAGGCAATTTGGAGATTGGAGGCAAGGAGTTTCAATTGGAGACTTGTGGTGATCGATTGCGTAATTGATCATGTTGCTTGCATCAAGGGTAAGAACTTTAATTGTTTTGCCTTATGATTGTTGTTTTGGGAGTAGTAGTTCGGGTTAGTTTTTGGATTGGGAATTGATGATCGTTTGATCATCAATTAGAGTGTAATCAATGGAATTGGATGTTTATTTATGCTAGATATTGACCTCATATGTCGTTTAACCCTGTTTGAGTTGCAATTGGGTCGATTTGGGGTTTCGGGATTGAAATCCCGGCTGCAGTTTTGAACCGCGACTTGAGAGTCGCATTTGCAAGATTCCGCGGGTCAAACGGCGGGTAGCCACCCGCGACCCGACCCGCCGTTTCCGCTGTGTGATTTTTTTAGTTTTTCGTAAAGGGCTCGTTTGGGGTTCTTTTGCTTATGGACCCCTAGGGGCTTGTGTAACTCGATGTTAGGAAGAGTTTCGGGGAAATTGGTCGAGGATAGCTTGGCCATTTCACGTTAGAGAGTCGGGATACGGGTTAAGTACGCACGTTGAGTAATGTTTGATGTATACGTGTATGTGTTATGAATAGGTGGTGCAAAGTGATTGTTGTGCTAGTTAAGAGAGCTTGCTAATCAGCTTATCAAAGTGATTGTCTGATACTGATACTATGGTACTAAAAGATATATCTTTTTTATTTACAAAGTAATTATATTAACACTATATCCTGGGTACAGAGTTAATATAGTACTAGCTATCTCCTTCAAGTCATGACTCCAGTCTCCAACAAACCATAAGATACCAAACAATTTTTACATTAAAGTTACATTATATATAATTGCAAATTTGCAATAATTATCCGTATTTATTGATTAAATGGATGTTTTTACTAAAAAAAAAAATTAAGGAGCAAGAACACGAAAAGTTTTTTTTAAATCTTTATATCTAATATTACTTTTCTATTTCTTTAAATTTAATAAGTAAAAGACAAAAAATTAGAAGAAAAATTACCAAATTTCATTTCATTTGAGGAAATTTTCTAACAGTAACATAGATCAAATCAACAATTTTCATCAATTTAAAAATGAAAAGCACCATGAAGATGTGAAGGGGAAGAGTAAAAGATACACAAGATATCTATGAAGATTGATTAAACACACACACACACACACACACACACACACACACACACACACACACACACACATATATATATCCATAATAATAAAATCTGTTAATCATATCACCAATTAAAACGCTGATATCAATGAAGATTAACTAAAGACATATATATTCATAACCAACTAAGGCCATCCGCTACGCATCTGTAGGGAGGACCGGTACCCTACCGGTACCCTACCGGTACCGGCGGTAACACTGTCGTGGGTGACCAGTAGGGAGACCGGTACCGGTGCGAACGGTGTGTGCATGCCGGTGTGCTTCGACCCCCTTTGTTTTATGAGTTTGGCAAAAATACCCCCCCAACGGTCATATAGCCGTTGGGGTTTTAAATATATATTTTTTATTTTTTTATATTTTTTTTGTTTTTTTTCTTTTAACCTTCTATATATATTTTACCTCTCTCATTCTCATTCTCCACATTATCTTCTCCACATACTCATTCTCATTCTTCTTCTATATTCTTCTCCACACCAAAAAAATGGCGGATTCGGATTCTGATAACGATGATATAGATCTCGTCGTAAATCAGATTATTATGAACACCGTTAAAGGGACGGAGTTGGTTAAGGAATTGTTCGATAACAACCTTCTCCAAGACGAGGTTGGAGAAACGTCGAAAATACCGAGAGAGCCGCGTAAAGATAGAGGTCGTGAAGAGGGACACAATAAACTTGTCGCCGACTACTTTGCCGAACACCCGGTGTACAACGACGTCGACTTTGACCGCCGGTTTCGTATGAGTCGACGACTATTCTTACGGATAGTTAACGATCTAGACAGAGAGGTTGATTTTTTCAAGCAACAGTGGGATGCAAGAGGCGTGAAGGGGTTTTCTCCGCTTCAAAAGTGTGCGTCCGCTATCCGTCAATTGGCGTACGGGTCTGCTTCGGATGCTTTCGACGAATATTTGAGGATGAGCGAAACAATGTCAAGGGATTGCCTTGACCATTTTTGCAAAGGTATTATTTACCTCTATATGCGCCAATATTTACGAAAGCCAACTGCTACCGATGTTCAGGCTATTTACGCATTGCATGAACAAACCCACGGTTTACCCGGCATGCTTGGTAGCATTGACTGTATGCATTGGTACTGGAAGAATTGTCCCATGGCATGGAGGGGTCAATTCCATAGAGGTGATCATCGTGGACCGGCGGTAATTCTAGAAGCGGTCGCCTCGCAAGATCAATGGATCTGGCACGCATTCTTCGGGGTACCGGGTGCCACGAACGACATAATCGTTGTGAATCAATCACCGATTTTCAACGATTTATTCGAAAATAAAGCGCCCGATAGTTCTTTTGTAGTGAATAACACACACTACAATCACGGGTATTATCTTGCCAACGGGATATATCCCGAGTGGACGACTTTCGTGAAAGCATTTAGGTACCCAGTTGAAGAGCCACGGGTTCATTTCAAGACACGTCAAGAATCGGCTAGAAAAGACATCGAACGAACATTCGCCACACTTAAAGATAAATGGCACGTTGTAAAATACCCGGCGCGAGTATGGACACAACAGAAATTATCACAAATCATGTACACGTGTATAATTTTACACAACATGATTCGTGAAGACGAAGGCTTCTCACATTATCCTTTTGATCCGACGAAGGTTTTACCGGGAGAGATTGAAACAACTATCTCCGAAGAAGACCGAGCAAGAAACGTCAACCTAGTGAAAAACCGAGAGAGGCACGCCAACCTTCGCCACGATTTATCTATACACGTGTGAAACTCTTCGTCACACGCCAATAACCAATTTTATTGTATTTTTTTAGTTTTAATTTTAACGTAATTTTAATTTTAATGTAATTTTAATTTTAATGTTAGTTATTTAATATAATTTTAAATTTTATTGTTTATTTAATTTAATTCTAATATTTATTTAAAAAGTAAAATTAAGGGTATGAATTAAAAGTAAAATAAAATGAAGGGTATGAAATGAAAATTAAAAAAATAAAATGAAGGGTACGAAGGGTATGATAGTGGATGAAAGGTATGGAGTTGGTAGGTAGTGGTAAATGTAGTGAAAAGCTGATGTGGCAGCTGATGTGGCAACAGGTACCACAGGTACCACAGGTACCATAGTGGATGGCCTTAAACACAGATATCAAACAATGAAGATTAACTAAACACATATATTCATATAATAATAAAAGATAATAATCATATCACCAATTAATGTTTAATTCCCCCAATGAAGTTAATGCAACTAAAAGTAAAGATATAATTACCTGAGTGAATTAGAGCCTGTCTTGTCAATCATTTCTTGATATGTATATATAGATAGATATATAGATATGATAGATATAATCCGCTTTTACTCTCTCAAACCTCCTATTTAATTAGATGGAATTCCTCCTCCTTCTTTCACCACCATCGACCTCAATCCTTCTCGACTTGAGATCCAGCAGCATCAGCATCAGCATCCAGAATTCCTTCCTCGTTGGTGGCATCAGGAACTTCTACAGCAGCAGCCTCCTACTGATCTCCTCCCACCTTCATTACATCCTAAAACAAGTGAACCATTAGAGAAATCCCAAAATAAAAGCCAAACAAGAAGTAGAAGTAGTACCTACCTTTATGATTGCCTCCAATCCTTTAACCACATCCTTCTTCAGATTGTCAATCTATGACTTGAGTTGTTCAATCTCATCGTTCTTCGCAGCTATTTCTTGTTTCTAGCTTTCAACAATGGCAGTAAACTTCTCTCGTTCCTCAATAAGAGCGTGAAACTCTTCCTGCAGAGACTCACACTTGTCCATCAGAGGCCGATAATTCCTCAGGACCTCCTCGTTTTGGCTTCTTTCCTGCCGGAGTTGTTGCAGCTCCTCCTCCCAATGAGATGTGATGAGTCGGATCTCCCCAATGCGATGCTCAATCTCAGACAATTCCACTTGCATCTTTTCATGCTCAAGGCGGCTCATGGTTGCGAAACCCTAGAAGACCTTTCTGTGTTTGACGGTTGTTGAAAATTGGGAAAAAACCTTTTCAAAAAAGTAGCGACGGATTAGGGGTTTTGTATTGGGATGTGTGTACGAAAACCCTAATGGAAGGGTTACGTGTCAATGCGTAAATGGCTTTTATTTTTAAAATGGCTTCCTTGCTTGTTACGTGTTACGTGTCAATGCGTCAATGCATAAATGGCTTTTATTTCTCTTGTCCGAACAAACAGGAAACATTCCTTCCTTGCTCCCTTCCTCCCTTCCTCCCTTCCTTTTAGGACATTAAATGTGTAGTGTTATATATGTGTAGTGTGATATATTCCTACATTAAATGTCTTATACATGGTGTAGTGTGATATATTCCTTTCTTATTTTTTTTCTTTTCTTTTTAAGAGTGGTCTCATGGTTACACTCCATCTGTAGATTCACTAATCTATTTATATCAATGGTCATAAATCCATATGTAGATTCACTAATCTATTTATATCAATGGTCATTCACTAATCTATTTATATCAATGGTCATTCACTAATCGATTTATGTTTTTTTCCTTTTTTTTCACAAAATCGGCATCTCGTATTTTTTGGTCGGGTGTATGCAAACCCATACACCTTGAGTCTCTTTCTCTCATGAAATCTTTATGAATTCGTTAACCCTGTTAAATCATACACGGTATTGTTATCTTTTTTATTTATTACCTTTTCTCTATTATATATTATAAAATGAGAAATGAACAAGTTCATTGACACTTTCTAGAACTTTTCCTTTATAGAAACAAGAATTACAAGAAAATAAACCTCTCATCTTAAAAAAAAAAGAAAAAAGAATGGAGTGCAAAAAGCATAGGTAAGTGAAATACGTGGACCTAATTGTGATTCAGTAAGAGTATGGGGTCTATAATTGTTAGACCCTTCTTTGTGGGTTGTGAAGAAGTCAAGGGTCTATCTTGTAATTTCCTAATTCCTAGTTTAGCTAGTTTATGTTTGTTGCCCTGTATGTAAAGAGTCATAGACTCTAAGGGCTTGTTATGTAACTTTTGATACCCTTGTGCTATAAATAGAAAGCACTAGCCTAGGGTTTTTGTGTTGATTTGGTAGCCTACTTTTATGATTGAGAAGCAATCCCAAGAACACCAACATTCTCTTGTCTTGGTTCTACCATTTAACCTTACTAGTTATATTCAAGTTCATATTATTCTACTAGTAATCTCTCCATCTTTCATTCTCTCTATTTTGGGATTCACATTTGGTATCAGAACTCAACCTTTGGTGGATCTCTTGGAAGCTTTTGAGCTTTAAAATGATTTGAAAAGTTTTTTTTTAAAAAAACTTGTGTTTTACCATCTTTTGTTCCTTTTGAGCCTCAAATATACACCTCTTAAGTTGTTTTTAAGTGATAAGTGATTCCAAAAGGTTTTTACACTTGTTTTGCAACAAATTGATACACTTTTCACTGATTTCTGAAGTGGTTTTTAATGTTTTTGAGCATTTTTTCGGAGCCTCTGGTCTGCTTTCCGGAATCGGCTTATTTGAGCTGATTCATCAGCTTAAAATCCCGAATCGGGCAAGAGTTCTTTACCCGAATCGGGTATACACGTTTCTCGAATCGGTGAACGAGTTTCCCGCATCAGGTCTTGCTCCGAATTTTGTTCCAGATATTTCCTATTCGGGTTTCGGGTTTTACCAATTCGCGAATCGGGAATTCACTGTTCATCCAATTCGGGTTTTACCAATACCCGAATCAGGTTTCTCGGCTAGATCCGAATCAGGAATTTCACAATCCCGAGTCGGGTTTCACACTCTTTGACCCGGAAATTTTCAATTTTCGTTTCAAATCCGATACTTAGCCATTTTTCAAAATTTTCAATTTTTCGAGGCTATTTGTGTCACGAGTGCTCGCCGGAACAGTCTTTTTCGAAAGCTTTCTTCAAAACCAAGTTATCCACTCGAAGGGGATCTTTTTGTTGAGAACGAGATGTCGAGAGAAATTATTAGCATGGGGTCTGAGTCTCGTCCCCCAGTGCTAGTTATGGGAGAATATGCCCAATGGAAACTAAGGATGATCCATTTCCTAGATCAACTTGATCGTAATCTGATGAAATCAATCAGAGAAGGTCCTGTAAGACCTACTGTCACCATTGCCGAAGTGCCTGAAACAGACACCTGTGCACTCTTACCCTCATACACCGTGGAGAAACCATACCACTTATTCAACCAAGAACAACACGAACGCCATGAAATCGATAAGCGTGCGATGGCTCTTCTCATCATGGCTCTCCCCAACGATATGTATTCCCGCGTCGACAGTTTCGACAATGCTCGGGATATCTGGATTGAAATAGAGCAGCAAATGCAAGGGGGAGACACTGCTTTCGAGTACCAAAAGGAATCCGCCATGAATGCCTACGAAGGGTTTCATGCGAAAGAAGGTGAACCGTTACTCGATTCATACCAACGTTTGAACTCCCTAGTCAACGATCTTCGAAGACTGAAGGTTTAGAAGACCCGCTACGAGGTGAACGTGAAGTTCTTGAAGAACTTAAATCCTGAATGGCGAAACATGGCCATCAACATCCAATTGAGTAGGAATCTTGGACAAATGGGACTTCATGATCTGTTTAGCATGATGGTCCAGCATGAAGAGTTTACCACCGGCAACAAACCTAAGAAATCAATCGACCCTCTTGCACTAGCTGCAGTGCACCAAGGAGGATCGAATTTGTCGGTGAATCCATATCCGGAAGATTTTTACCAAAACTACCACTATGATATGAGCCAAGACTACTACCAGCACAGTGACAACTCAAGTGATCCAACGATCATCACTGTAACTGATGAAGAACTGCACAACATGAATGATTCCCATGCGTTGATAACGCACAAGATGCAGCGACTGACTGCTAATCGGGGATTCAACCGTTCGGGCTCTCATGGTGGGAACCGTTTTGGTCCGGGAAGAGGCGGACATCAGTCTTTTGATCAAGGGAGAAGCCAATACCCACAAGGAGGTAGGTATCGGTCGTCTGATCGTGGAAGAGGTGATCGTGGAAGATTTGGGAACAACTTCAGGCGTGACAACACTTATATGGATTACCAAGGAAGCTCGGGAAATGGAAACAACTATCATGGGCAACTATCAAGGGTCAGGATACAATCAGCAAGGTTCACACTACAACAACCAAGGCGGTGGATACGGCCAAAACTACTCTGGGAAAGGTTATGAAGGAAGGTCCGGTGCTGTATATGATGACGGAAGGTTCAATCATCATTCTGGAGGCTATGATCATGGAAGGAATGGCGGAGGAGATCAATACAATCAAGGTGGTAACTTCAATGATGGATTTCACCCCAAACAACCTCCGCATGGCAAAGGTGTTCAGATCCATGCCACCTTCTCAAGGAAAGACAAATGGCCACGGGCCCACATGATACAAATGCGGGACGCCTGCTCATTATGCAAAAGACTGCAAAGCGGTATACAAAGATGCCACTTACTTCGAGAAGAAGGCCGCTCTCATGAGAAAGAAGGAGAAGGGCGTGGCCTTGTTGGTGGAAGAAGAAAATTGGGTTTGTGAGGAGGAGAGCTCGGATGAAGGGGGTCATATGGTCGGTGGACCATGCTTGATGGCTAACTACGAGGCGCCGGATAGTAGCAACACCGAAGTCGTTGACTTTGATGATGAAGCCGGCCTGCAGTACAACATCGACGCCTTCGAGGTATCCTCTATTCCCGATATGACTGATTGCACAGCCATGTTAGAATCTAAAATTTGTGCTCTTGAGAGAGATCTCCAAACGGAAAGAACTCTCGTCACGAAATTTAGAATCGACAGTGCTGTTTATAAAAGCTCTTACGAGAACTTGATGCTAAGTTATAATCGTGAAACTCTCGAGTCTAGCATTAGAGAGACCAATCTCGAGAATAAACTGTTGTCTCTTAACTCTTCTCATGACGAACTGAAAAGTTGTCACGGAGAACTCGAGCTCAAGTTTCAGTTGCTTTCGGGAGAAAGAACTAGACTTTTTTCAAAAATCAAAGAGCTTGAAGACAACAATCTCAATAGAGGTCAATCCGAACAGACTCTGCACATTCTCACTGCTCATGCCAATAACAATCCTTTCTATCATGCTAAACCCGGACTAGGACACGTAGAGAAGCACGTTCTAGTTAAAGCACCATCGAATCTGTATGCCTATGAGAACATGTCCGCATCCAAGCCTAAACCTGCTTTTGTAGGAGGACTCACTACTGAGGAATTTGTTAGACAGTCTGTGACCTTTAGTGAAGTAATCAACGGTGAAGTCATAACTAGGACCACCAGTCTGTCCGATAATACCACTAGTAGTCCTCCTACCCAGTCCAACTCCCATAGGTCCCATTTATACTCCTGCCAAGGATCCTAGGAATACCGACTCAGATTGGGAAAGTATCAAAGCCAGAACTCCTAAGGTAGCAATGCCTCCCATCAACTATTCCAACCTTAACTCAAGCTATGACACTAGGAAGATTGAATTATCAGAGGATGTCTTAGTTATCCCCCCAAATCATGTTTCCGCAACTAAGAGTCCCGACCTAGTCAAGCTAGAAAAGGAGGTGTTTGAACTTAGATTGAAAGCTATGGACTTAGATGCCTGTCAACATCAGATTCTGTATCTTAGAGTGATTGTCTCGGAAAAAGACACTTTGGTTCACACTCAGGAACAAGACTTACTCAAGGCCAATGCCGAGAGAATTAGGCTTTCTTCGGAGTGTGAGACTGCAACCTCTGCCTTTACTGATTTCAAAACCAAGGTTGCGGATCTTCAAACACGATACATCCTCCAGGATATTCACTTTTAAATAACAAAAGAAATTTTTCACGATGAAAGGATGATGTATCGCCAATATTTAACCAATCAAGGTGTGTCAATTTCCCTTTTGAGACGTAAAGTCATGGATTTTGAAAACTTTTACTCTATAGATTCTGATGACGACACGTCATCTCCCATTCTTAACTATAGTATGGCCAATCCAAAGCCTAAACCAGTCTTGGATCCCAATGTTGAGTATGGTGTAAAGGTATTTTTGGATGAGGGGGATGATCCTTCCGGGTTCGTTCCCAAGAAAAAGAAAAGTGTTCCTTCAAAACCCGATGAGTCTACTGTAACACTTGCATCCGGTTCTGAGATAAGTAAACCTGAGGGTGAAAAATGTGTTGGTACTGACAAAGGGAAGTCAGTTAAGCCTCACGCACCCAAAGGACTCCAGAACAAGAATTCCAAATCTATCGATGCTTGTGTTCCAGCCAAACCCATCAAGAGTCTTGAGCTCGATTCGAGCTCCTTTGAAGTGGGTGAGAACTCTCGGGCCAAATCTAATCAAAAACAACCTTTCAACTCCACAAAACCTAATTTTCAAAAATCGTCATTTGGAAAAGGTGGTAAATCCAGCCAAACACATTGCGTCTAATGCAGTTGGGAGGAAAGAAGATGGTGGACAGAATGTGAAGCCACCAAGAAAGGATCAAGGAAGGAACAACCCCATTTCTGCTTTCCCTAAGAGGCGTGGTCCTGGCCGTGCGGGTCTAGGCCATGCCCCACCTAGTGTTGGTTTTGACTCAAACATGTTTGTAACCCGTAATGGGAATTTGAACACTGTTTTTGCTACTTTTAAGAATGACATGTGTAATATGTTTGATAATCTCTTGCGCTTTGGTGTGGCTAGTTCTTTAAATGCTCATAATTCAAATGCCAAGTCTCATAAGAGACGAAGGAGGCGAAGAGGAAACTCTAAATCCTTCTCCTTAGTGCAGTCCCCTATGCCTAAGGAGAAATCCAAAAAGGAGATTGCACCGAGTGTTTTACCTGCTTCATCTGTTTCTAACCCTAAGGAACCCATTGGGCAATGGGTGCCTAAACAAGCTTAATCCTTTTTGCAGGTCAATCATGTGTGGTACATAGATTCAGGAGCCCATCGACACATGACTGGTCATCGGTCCTTCCTTTTTGACTTTGTCGAAAAGCATGAGGGATACATCAAGATGGCTGATTCAAGACCTAAAAGGATAGTAGGGTATGGAAGCATCACCAATGGGAAGTATATAATCAAGCAGGTGAGGTATGTGAGGGGTTTGGCGTTCAACATGTTTAGCTCCAGCCAGTTTTGTGATAATGGCTTCTGGTGCAAACAATTTCTGTACGGGGCTATTGTGAATACTGAAGACGAAAATCCCGTTCTAGTTGCACGAAGAACTGGGAACCTGTACACGACCGTCTTTAGATGCATTCCCCAAACACATCCTCAGTTTGAAGAACTATCACATCAAGATAACAAAATCTGTTTGCTCGCAAAAGCTACCAAGGTGGACAGTTGGATATGGCATCAAAGGCTATGCCATCAGAACTTCAAAGACATGAACAAGTTGGTTTCTAGAGGCTTAGTCAGTGGACTTCCCGAGACACGCCTTTCCAAGGACACACTGTGTTCTGCGTGCGAGTTAGGGAAAATGAAGAGAAGTTCCCATCCCCCAAAGTTGGAAACTAACTGTCGAAGTCCACTCGACATGATACACATGGATCTGTGTGGGCCGATGAGGGTTGAAAGTCTAGCTAGAAAGAAGTACATGCTAGTCCTTGTCGATGAATTCTCTCGGTTCACCTGGCTTAAATTTCTTCGGGCAAAATCTGATGTTGCTGATCGAATCATTGCCTTCATCAAACGGATTCAAGTTTCATTGAATCTCAAAGTGAAGAAGTTGAGAAGCGACAACAGAACCGAATTTCGTAATACGAAGTTACAATCCTTCCTTGAAGATGTGGGAATCTCTCACAACTTTTCAGCGGTGCGTACTCCTCAACAAAACGGGGTAGTGGAAAGGAAGAACCGGACGTTCGTCAAAGCAGCGAGATCCATCATGGCTCATTTAGGCGTGCCTAAATCATTCTGGGCCGAAGCAGTCGCAACGGCATGCTACACGCAAAACCGCACTCTCATCGTCAAGCGGACCGGTAAAACCGCCTATGAGATGATCGAGAAGCGTAAGCCTGACATCAAGCATCTACGGGTATTTGGTTGTAAGTGTTATATTCTAAATGACCGAGACGATTTGGGAAAGTTTAACCCCAAGGCTGATGAGTCTATCTTCATCGGATACTCACCACACTCAAAGGTCTATCGGGTTTACAACAAACGATCCCAAACCATCCTGGAAAGTGCCCATGTAGATTTCTCTGAAATCGAAACTCTCTCTGATGCTAGCTCTAGTAATCCCGATGCTATTTTACCTGACCAGCCTAATGCACCACCGAGCACAGATTTTAGACCTAACTCTTTTGATTCAGATTTTATAGATCCTTCAGACTATGATTTGCCGTTCTTAACTGGTCCAATCATTGTGCCTGCTGCACCTGGTACCTCCACGACGTCTGTGTCGTCCGATGCTTTCGTGACGGATAGCACTTCTGAGGCTACTACTTCCGCTCAGATCACAACAACAGAACCCGTGGTCTCACCACCTCAGATTTCATCAAACGAACAACCTACAGGAGCTTCAACGGAACCAGTTGTGGCACAGACTTCAACTCCTGTTCGTACTCCTATTCCTGAAGCTGCCCCGTTACCATCTCCGGGCTCATCTCAAAGATCGTATGCCCAAGTGGTTCGGGAGCCTCGACTGGAAGTTGTTCTGAATATTGAGCCACTGGGAAGGGCTACAGGTGGTCCTTCCGGAGGAAACCAGTCAAGAAACTTAGCCGTGCAAGACGAGAACGACACGACAAAAAACCAAGAGTCGTACGTCACTCTTCCCCACTCAAGAAAGTGGTCGAGAAGTCATCCTCCATCCCAGATTATCGGGAGTCCATCTCAGAATGTCCAGACTCGATCATCAAAGCGATCTGATAACTTGGGTCTTTTCGCCTGTTTCTTAAGCGAATTTGAACCGTCGGAAATCCATCAAGCTCTTTTAGACCCGGACTGGGTAACGGCCATGCAAGACGAACTGGCGGAGTTTGAAAAGAACAAAGTTTGGCGCTTGGTGAAAAGACCATGGGGGAAATCCATCATTGGCTTAAAATGGATTTTCCGGAACAAAAAGGATGAAAACAACCTTGTTATTCGCAACAAGGCTCCTTTGGTCGCCAAGGGGTTTCGCCAACAAGAAGGTATCGATTATGACGAGACATTTGCGCCGGTTGCAAGGATAGAAGCTATACGGATATTTCTCGCGTACGCCGCTCACAAGAATATGACTGTGTACCAGATGGACGTCAAGTGTGCGTTCTTGAATGGTGTCCTTCATGGGGAGGTGTATGTTGAACAACCCGAGGGGTTTGTAGATCCGAGGTTTCCCGACCATGTCTATGTGTTAGACAAGGCACTTTACGGTCTCTAGCAAGCTCCACGAGCATGGTATGAAACTCTTACTATTCATTTGCTCGAAGCTGGCTACAAGAAAGGTACAATCGACCCTACCTTATTCCTTCGTAAATCAGGTGATGATTTAATTATCGTACAGATATACGTGGATGACATCATCTTTGCATCTACAAAGCCTGAGTTGTGCAAAGAGTTTGAGCACACTATGAAATCAAAATTTCAAATGAGTATGATGGGTGAATTGACATTCTTTTTGGGACTTCAAGTCCGTCAATACCCTGAAGGCATTTTCATAAACCAATCAAAATATGTTCACAATTTATTAAAACGTTTTGATGTGGTTGGCTCAAACTCAGCTGCTACACCAATGTCCAGATCGTTTCAGATGGATGCCGACTTGTCTAGCAAGCCGGTAGACCAAAAGAAATATCGGGCAATGATTGGTTCTTTGCTATATCTCACGGCTAGTAGACCCGACATTGTATTCTCCACGGGTGTCTATGCTCGTTATCAGTGCGACCAGCGTAATTCACATCTTAAGGCTGTGAAGAGAATCCTTAGGTACCTGAAGGGCACGCCAGACTTTGGCCTTTGGTACCCAAAGGGTTCTAGTTTTGAGCTAATTGGCTACACAGATTCTGATCATGCAGGTTGTAAGTTGGACAGGAAGAGTACATCCGGAGCCTGCCAGTTCCTCGGGAACAAGTTGGTGAGTTGGTCATCACGCAAACAGAACTGTGTGTCGCCATCCACGGTAGAAGCTGAATACATTGCTGCCGCATGTTGCTGTTCACAAGTTCTATGGATGAAAACCCAACTAGCGGACTTCGGATACACCATGAACCGGATTCCCATCTACTGCGACTCTCAAAGTGCCATTCAGATCACCGCAAATCCAGTTCAGCACTCTAAAACGAAACACATCGACATTCGATACCACTTTATCAAGGATCATGTTGAAAAAGGTAATATTCAACTGTATTTTGTGGAAAGTGATCTTCAGCTTGCTGATTTGTTCACTAAGGCTTTTGATGAGAAACGCCATCTCTTCCTTCTAAGTAAGTTAGGGATGCTAGACCTACCGCCTGAGGTCTAGGGGAGTCGGGGATCTGTTAGGGTGCATGTGTGTAGGGGGAGCCTCGTAGTATAGCACATATCGAGGGGGAGTGTATACATAATCTTATGTTTGTCTGTTCTGACGTTCTCGGATCCACACTACAAGGGATACCACTCTCTTTACCTTATTTTGTAGGTGTGGATACTCATAACGACTTCTGATTACATCAGATCAGGACTCGCACAAAATCCGATACCGGGGTTACACAGTTAATACCCGAAGAAAGTTATCCAGGTTAGTCGTTACATAGAGGTCTAGGGGCTGAACTTGTGCATTTTTGTCAACTTGCAAGTTCAGGGGGGTGGACGTGACAAGTTTCTGAACTTTCAAGTTCGGGGGCCAAGTCTGCCACTCTTTGTAACTCAAGTTCAGGGACTGTTTTGTAAAATCTCTAAAACTCAAGTTCAGGGATTCGTTTTGCCACTTGCGTGAAACTTGTAGTCCAGGGGGTGTTTGTGCCATTTTCGGAAGTTGAGAGTGAAAAGAGTGTCAACTTATCCTTAAACTGATAAGTTGACTCATCTGAATTAAATAAAGAATTTTTGGCGTTATTCTCTTTTTTACAAAGAAATCAGTTTTCAAATTCTCAACTTGCCCACGACGAGCAAACCGCCATCCTTCCCGATTCCGATCATCTTTCCGGCGATCCCGACCTCCGTTCTCCGATCCGACTAGTCCAACTCGATCACGGTAAGATTCCGAACACAATGATACCATTCATAACATGTTTCTTTACTGTTTTCGTGGCCGAATCAATGCCTAAAGCTTCTTGAACAAACCCGAAACCCAAACTCTTTGGAATGGGTTTTTGGGACGTTCGATCGGTATTTTTATGTTTGTAAACTAGTTTAGAACTCAAATGTAGCATATTGTACTAGTTTACTGATAACTCCAAAATTATACATATTTTGCTAACATCATTTCCCCACTTTTGTCTTTATTTTGAGAGCAATTATGATACAGTTTGACTAAAAAAGGCTTGAATTCTAGTTTTGCAGGTTTTGGAGGCACTTTTGCAGAAAAGTAGAAAAAGAGGGAAAAAAGCGTCAAAAGTGGATACTTTGTGAAGAAATGGAAAATGGCAATTTAAATCCATTTATGATCTTTCTTTCCTTCCAAATTAATGGTTTCTTCCCAAAGAAAAGATCCATCAAAATCTGGAATATTCTAGAATCCTTCCAAGTCAGTTGCTTCCTCTCTAAGAAAATATCTGATTAGATTTGGAAGAGATTTCAGTTCCAGATTATTCCGGAATGTTCCAGCATTCTCCATCAAATTGGAAGACTTCTTCTCAAAGCAGGATCTTCAGCATTTAAGGAAAAGATGATCAAATTGAAGATTTTGGAGATTCAGTTGCCATTTCGTGCCGCCAAGCTGCCCATTTCGCGCCGCCAAAGAAGTCGATGGAAATCTGGAAGATGGAGTTACCCATTCTGTCCACATTGTTTTGTAACGCGATTTGACTTGACTTGATTTTGGGTTATCGTCCTATCTATCTTAGTTTTATTTTACATTTTCCTTTTTAGTGTGTTTTGTTTGTAGGTTTTGGTGTGGTAAGCCCTCGGAGTCTCTTATCATTCATGAGCCGATCGTCAGCTTCAAGTCTCTTAACCCGGGAAGTTTCTGTTTTCCTTTCACCTCTCTACTTGTTTTTAATGGTTGTTGCATTGAGGACACTGCAAATTTTAAGTGTGGGGAGGGGGTTAAGTAGACTTAACTTGTTTTGATTTCTTAACCCGTGGTTTAATTGTTCTTTATCTTTTTACCTTTCCACATGTGGTTTAATTGTTGTTGCATTGAGGACACTGCAATTCTTAAGTGTGGGAAGGGGGTTAAGTAAACTTTTGTTTGTTTGTCCTTATTGTGCTTAATTGCTTATCTGATATTATTTGAATTATATGGCATAATTTTTTCGAAATCCATGATCTTTTCAAAAATTTTGTGGAAGTCAAAAGAATCTTGCATATAGGATGATACTTTTTGGAGTTTTTATGAGTTTGAAAAAGTCATGTATATGCTAATTGCCATGAGTGATCCTTACCCTGTTCCTTGAGAGTTTGAGCCTATATTGTTTATATCTATTCATTTCTGTGAGGATACCAACTTTGAACCAAGTAGAACTTGTCACTTTGAATGCTTGTCAAGATCACATAAGGAAAGTATGTCACCATTGCACTGATAGAGGCCTTCGTTTCTAACCCTTTTAGCCTTCGTCAGATAACCTCATCTTAAGGTTATTTGATTTGCCTAGCCTATTTTGTGAAAGTGTTCATCTTTAACACTTTATCCCTTGTAACCCCTTTGGAGCCTTAGCCTTTTCATTTCTTTACCCACATATATATATCCTTAGCCCATTCATTTTATCTATCTTTTGGCCGTAGCTTAAAGTTGGAAGCTTTTCATGTCTTTGGTCCGTTTTATGAATCTGACAAATAGAGAAACAGATTATGAAAAAGAAAAAGAGCAAAAGAGCCCAAAAGCAACATAGTTGCTGCTCTGAAAAAAAATAGGGAGCTTGAAAAGAAAAGAAAGAAAAGAAAGAAAGAAAAGAAAAAGAGAAAACGACTCATTCAAAAAGAAAAATCAAAAGAGTCGATGTTCTTAAAAGAAAAGGAAAATATCGAAGCCACAAATAAGCAATATGCTTAGGCCGATATAAAAGTGATAGTGATAGAAATCCCGAGCTCTAAAAGTCTCAAAAGTTAGATGATTAATTTGGATCTTGAACTGATTTGTTTTCAAGTTTTTGCTACAACCCTTAGTCACTTATATATATCCTTTATCCTACCCTTAACCCTTAGCCTAACATTACAACCCTAAAGTCCTCTTGACGGTTGACAACTTTTCGGTGGTGGAGATGAGATTTGGTGACAAGCATATGCGTTGGTAAGATGTCGAGTATCAGTGTGATCACTATATATACCATATTACCCTTGAGAGATACACTAGATACATACTTTGTGAGGGTAAAAGGTTGAGCATGACTTTGATAACTTGTGAGGCTTTGATTGGTGTATGAATTGTGTTTGATTTCTTGCGACTATCCTGGTTCTTTCAAAGCATGATCATAGATGGAGAATAATTTTGTCGTTATCTTTCTTATTTTATCAGATGTTTGCTTGAGGACAAGCAAATCTTAAGTGTGGGAATTTTGATAACTCCAAAATTATACATATTTTACTAACATCATTTCCGCACTTTTGTCTTTATTTTGAGAGCAATTATGATACAGTTTGACTAAAAAAGGCTTGAATTCTAGTTTTGCAGGTTTTGGAGGCACTTTTGCAGAAAAGTAGAAAAAGAGGGAAAAAAGCGTCAAAAGTGGATACTTTGTGAAGAAATGGAAAATGGCAATTTAAATCCATTTATGATTTTTCTTTCCTTCCAAATTAATGGTTTCCTCCCAAAGAAAAGATCCATCAAAATCTGGAATATTCTAGAATCCTTCCAAGTCAGTTGCTTCCTCTCTAAGAAAATATCTGATTAGATTTGGAAGAGATTTCAGTTCCAGATTATTCCGGAATGTTCCAGCATTCTCCATCAAATTGGAAGACTTCTTCTCAAAGCAGGATCTTCAGCATTTAAGGAAAAGATGATCAAATTGAAGATTTTGGAGATTCAGTTGCCATTTCGCGCCGCCAAGCTGCCCATTTCGCGCCGCCAAAGAAGTCGATGGAAATCTGGAAGATGGAGTTACCCGTTTAGCGCCGCCAAACTTGCCGTTTCGCGATCGCCAAACGGGGCCTGCCGATTTAATTATAAATACAGGCCTTGGTCATTCAGTTTTAGGCATTCACCATTATTCAGTTTTCTGTAATTCTCTCATAATTAGATTAGGTTAGATGTTGGGAGCCGCTTAGGGTTTCCAACCCGAGAAGATGGAGGCTCGATGATCGACTACGGAGGAGATTCGAGGGAATGCCACGACAAACCGGCCGGTCCTTAGTTTGGTTTGTTACGCATTTATGATTAGTATGTCTATGTACTGATTCCTTTTGTGTTTTCATTATGGTTTGAATACTTTGAATTTCAGTTTATTAATTAGATGCATGATTTGTTGAATGTTGTCTTTGATTCCGTTCTAATTTATATTGTTTGGCTATTCGAATTCATTTGGTTGGGTGTATTTGTTGGACCAAAACAGATAGACTCCGAGAGGATAAACAACCTACCTTAACCTGACCTTGGACCAAGAGAGTTGTGTTAAGGGGTTACTTGGACCAAGAGTGACCAGATAGTAGAAAAGCGATGCAATAGAGATAGGATCGGATTTCCGGTACTAGGTTGCCTGACAAACGACCTAAGTATTGGGCTAGGAGGACCGAGACCTAGTTGATAATCTTAGATATACAGTTTCGGGTGCTTTATTGCTTAAATTCTGACAACAATCATTAATCTTTGTCCTATGAATAGGGGTGTGCAAAACCCGAATGGTCCGAAATCCGAACCCGAACCCGAGCCGGAAATTATGTTTTTGTGCCAAAACCGAATGCCCCGAAATCCGAAAATCCGAAACCCGATTTGTAAGGGGATATTCGGGTTTGGGTTGGGTTTAGTTTTCTTCCACCCGAACCGTCCGAAAACCCGAAATATATATACATATATATTTTTTAATATTATACAAATACATATATTTATTAAATTATCTCTTGAAAATCCTAAATTCTTACAATTTGTACAACTTTGTAATTCCTAAACTATCATTGATTTCATCAATTGATTATATTCATCATCAACATTGATTGAATATATACAATATTTTCATTATGGATATACCCGAGCCCGCCCGATCTTAACCCGAAACCCGACCAAACCGAACTCGAAACAATCCGAAATCCGAAACCAAAAGTTTGAGGCCTTATTTTCAAATCCGAAATCCGATCGGGTTTTTGATTTGTTCACCCGAACCCGCCCGATGCACACCCCTACCTATGAAAGTAAACCATAATGGATTCACTTATCTCCAATGTATGTCTGTTCATCAGTTTTCCACTTCTTGGTTAGGTTAATTTATTATTTGTCTTTTATATTTCAAAATACTTTTCTAAAAACAAAACCCCCAAAAAGCTTTAGGTTAATTAAATTAGTTTAGATTAATAGTCTATAAAACTTGACCATTTCCAGTGGTAGATACGATACCTGGACTTTCCTACACTATATTACTCACGATCAGGTACGCTTGCCTGTATATGTGGTAAGACAGTGGCTAGGCATTAGAGGTTAAAACTTGTTACGCTTTTTATATACGATAATTACCGCATCATTTACATACTTGAAATCTCGTTTTTGAGTCGATTTGAGAAGTCTGAACCGAACAGTCGTGAATACCCGAATCGGGCATTCATAATACCCGAATCGGGTACTTTGAATGTTCTTGACTTTACCCGAATCCTTCCGTTCTTAAGTCCCGATCCGGGAAACTGAATAACCCAAATCGGGTATTCGTGTTTCCCGCATCGAGCCTTTGTGGAACCCTTGATCTCTTTTTCAAACCGATCCGGGAAACATGGATAACCCGATTCGGGTATCCGAGTTTCCCGCATCCTCTCTAGGGTGGACTTTTTGAACCCGTTTCAAATTTACTAAGTGTTTACCATCTTTCCCGAATCGGGAAACCATATTTCCCGAATCGGGTTTCCAAGGGAAAATCAAAATTATTTCTAAGTGTTAAACTTTCTTTACCAATTCGGGAAACCATGTTTCCCGAATCGGGTTTCTATAGGAAATGAACTTCACATGGTTTGTTATGATTCTCAATTCCCGACTCGGGAAACTGAATAACCCGAATCGGGTATTCGTGTTTCCCGACTCGCTTTGGAACTAGGTCATGTCAAAATTTTTACAAGTGGTTGAATTCTTGTTGAACTCAGGAAATATTTCTTCCCGATTCGGGATTTGCCAAAACCCAAATCGGGTCTTGGTGTTTCCCGTGTTGAACTTTTTCTCAACACTTAGTGTCATGTTGTGGGTTCTAACTTGTTAAACTTGTTTTCGTTGAACAGAAATGGCTCAACAACAGAACAACCCACCATCGCTGATCGACCTTGCTGCTGATCGCCCATTGATCTCCACGGAGGACCTCAAACCCATTACTCAAAACAACGAGTATGTGGACCTGAACAGCTTCCCTGTTCAGGATGAGGTGATTCTAGAAATCTGAAGGTGCACCCGCTTGCCTATGCTTTGCAGGCTGTTGCCGAGGTGCCCATGATCTACTTGCAACAATTCTAGAACACATCCAGGATTATCAATCGTGACGGAGTCCGAACGCTCGTAGGACGTGTCGACCAGACGGAGCTAACCGTCACCGTGGATGACCTTCGACGCATCCTGCATCTTCCTGCTGACTCTGCCGAGGCTTCGTTTGAGCCTATCGTTGATGTCCCGATCCTCTTCAGCGAGATCCTCGCTATCGGCGTCATGAACAACCCGGGACAGCGGCTCAACGGGATCTCTCATGTCACCAACAGCATGCTGCCGCCACTGTGGGCGGCCCTGTTCAGCATAATGAACAGGAGCCTATCCGCCAAAACCAAAGGCGTCGACAAGGCCTCGACCCAACTGTGGCACGTGATTCACTCCGTAATCTATGGACGTAGGATCGACATTGCAGTCCAGCTCTGGATAGACATCACACGGGATGTTGACCCGAACGACCAACGGAGCAAGCATTCGTCCATCCCGTGGATGCGGTTCTTCGCTTTGATGATCCGCGATCACATGGACCGACATCCTGAGGTCAGTCCGCGATCACGTCACCCAATCTTCAAGAGCAAGCAGCTGTCAAGGACCAAGCACAGGGAACTCAAGCCCGGACAAGTGGAGATGCCGATTCCTCGACACGTGCTGGACACCGCGGATCAGGGCGCTACGAGTGTAGAGTTGTATAGGGCGTCCTTAGGAACAGAAGACACATCTACGGACTCCTCAGAGCCGAGGAGCCCTGCCCAGGATGTGCAAGCCGTCCAACCTGCGGCTCAGGCCTTAGGTGCCGAGCCCCGGGGTTCCACTAGGGGAGCCTCCGGTTCAGGGGTGATGAGAGTTGACGTGAGGGGCGAACCAGGTAGAATAGTTAGTACATCCATTGTCCCGCACGTGCCACCAGTCGGTTCCAGCGCGCTCTACAAGCAGGTCCTCGAAGCACGTCGTCGCCGCACTCAACGCCAACTAGTCGACGAGGATCAGATCCCAGCCGACTACTACACCCGTGCAAGGACCAAGCAGTACACGGGTACTCAGCGCTTTTCGCCGTCGTCACCTTTCCACGAGGATGAACGGGAGCCGTCACCAGCACAATCACCTGAGAGGCAAGATGAGGATGTGGAAGCTTCTCCACAAGAACAGGCACACATTCCTTCACCACCTCAGACTGACGCTGCTCCCGGCCCTCAAGGTGACCCTCACGGAGAACCTTCAGGTGACGATTCCGGAAACGGCAAGGGAAATGACGCGCCCTCCTCCGAACACACTCCGTCCGACCGTCACGTCGTTGACGAAGAGGCCACCGAGTCAGAACAAGTAGACTTCGATGACGAGGAATCCGAGGAGGTAGATAACCTCAAGAGCGGCAAAGACCAACGCGACGATGATGAGATCACGTCTTCGTTCAACGGCGATGACTCGGTGGAAATCCTCAAAGCTGGAGAGGCAGATTCAGATGGCCGAACCGTCGGTATTGAAGGTGATGAAGAAGAAGAAGTGGAGTCGGCTTTGGAGCGACAAGGTGTTGAAGAACTCGAGGGAGCGAATAAGGGTCTAGATAAAGAGACCGGTGAAGAAGAGGTCCACCTAGACGAAGAGTGGCTTAGGATAGAAGAACAGGGAGGAGACGAAGAACCCATTAGGGATGTAGACACCTTAGGTCTCCCTTCTACCCCGAGTCATTCCCCCACAGAGGAAACCCACACTAAGACCGGTCAGCTAATGATGTCAGGTCAAGACGCTGCCAGCCAACCAGCGCACTTGCACACCCAAGCCACCCACTCGGCCATCTCCCAACAGATGGTCGTTTCATCTTCTCACGGGGACTTAGCACAACTTCCATTGGCCACTCATTCGGAGTCGGTCAATGTTGAGATTAGAGAGGAACTGTCCCACCTCTCGACTTCTTTCAGTGCACCAAGTGTCTTAGATCCACTTACCAGGACGTATCACGTCGTTCATTTGGATAGGTCACTTTTGAGAGCATCATCGGCCAGCCCGAGTGGCTCGGCCAGAACGGACGTAGTTCAAGTGTCAACGGACACTGTTCGAGGATCGTCCGGAATCCCTGCCATGGTCAATCCAATAACAGCTATGAGCGCAGGCCGGGAGAGTACCTTCGCGGGACTTTCCACATCAACCGGGACACAAGCTGTTCTGGGTGCATCACACATGGGACCGGGTCCGACGGATTCGGGCGACATCCTAAAAGTCGTCCAAAACAGGTTCATGGATCTTGATCGTGCCGAGGCCCTTCGAAACGCCAAACTGGAAGCGTTCGAGAAAGCTTTGACCGATCAACGTGGCGAGATCGAGGCACTAAAGCAGCGAGAGGAAGAACGGGAGGCTGAATTACAAGAACATCGACGCCAACTCAAGGGCAAGTCGACGGAATCACAAGCGCATCAATCAATCCTTCCAGCTCGTCGCACTACCGAGCCGCTTCTCCGCCTGCAACCTCCAAGCCAGACTACTCAAGGTGCGCTCCCGGGCTATGTACTCGAAGCCGAATTCACCATGGCGGTCTCCTCGCTCATCACTCATAACGATCAGCTTACGGCTCAACTCCCATCCAATTATGTATCTTTGTATTTTTGGCCATACTATATAGAGTAGGCTGAGAGGGTTAGAAACAATTATTGATTGAATTTGCATCCAAGAAAACTCGAAAAACACTATTATATGTATTAGTACTATATTTTAAAATCAAAGTATGTTGTTTTTTATGAGAAAAATAATATATTAAAGGTTTTTTCTATACTTACGAAGGTCCTGTTTAACATCTCACCCACTATACATTGTATGTAGATTGATGATTAACTAACAAATAATCTTTATTTTGTAAAAGAAAGACTCCGCTAAAATTAGAAACCTCTATGCTCTTAAGCAACAAAAAAAATGAAAAATATAGTGACTAAAAGCTATATTTTATAAAAGAAGGCTAAGCCAACTTTAAGTTCTTAAGCCAAGATTTTTTTAAATAAGGTTGCTAAAAGCTATATATTTAACCAATTAACCCAAATTTTTCAAATTTCAATCATCGTGATCTCCTCCTTTTATATAGTCACTACTGCCTGTAAAAGTTTCTTCCATTTATCAACGTGGGACAGATAAAGGTTAAAATGAGAAGTGCTAAAAAAATGAGAAGTAGATAAGTGATTTCCACCACTCATCCGGTCAATAAAAGCGGCTTTGACCGGTTATGGTGGACGTGATCACGGAGGATTGACGCGATTCATGGAGGGTGGAGACGATTAAAGAAGGGTGACCCGGTCAAAGCCGCATTTATTGAACGAACGAGTGGTGGAGATCACTTCTCTACTTCTTATTTTTTAGCATTTTTCATTTGAACCTAATACATGTGGGACAACAATCCGAGATTTAAAAAAAAGATCTTAAACCCTATATGGCGCAAATGATTCATCCTTGGTTGTTTTTTTAAATATATGTATTGATGATTTTGATGGACCCGAAATTATGACAACGACTTTAGAGTCAATATTGTAACTTAATTTTCTACGATTTCTTGGTGAATTATTATCATCTCAGAATATAATAATGCATAAGTTATTTTCTTTAAATCGATTCAACAAATCAATCGAGACTAATTACTGTATAGATCTACCGCTCTACCTATGATCATGAGAAATCCGAGATAAAATTTTCAAATTAAGATAATCCTCCAAAGTTTGATATTAAATGATTTAACCCAACACTATATTTCCAAATTTATCCTTACGTTGATTTCATCGGTCCAAAATGTTTTTTCTCATCCATACTATATGAGATACGACCATAAAGATGACTAAATTGGGTCTGACCAAGCCTGAGATTGATTGGGACCGGTTATGACCCAACGAACTTAGAGCAGCTACATTATTTATGAATTTTTAAGGCTTGAACTTGGAATTTAGACTGATTATGTTTATTCCTGACTTTAAAAAGTTGTGTTATTATAATTATTTTTCAAATATTTTAAGTGTTCTTTTAAGTTTTTCATATATTTTACGATTAAATGATTATTTAAATTGTATTGCAATAATAAATCTAAAATAAAGTAATTATAGAAATATGTATAACGTTTTTTGTATTTTTTAAATTTATAATTGGATCAAGTCCGGGGACTAATAACTGGACCTAGATTGATACTAGGACCTTTGGTGGGATCTAAATCGACCTGCCAGTTTTGAAACAACTTGTTCGTACCTAGAATGAGACTTGATTTCTAGCCATCCTTATAAACCACATCTATGTTTTGGGAGACCAATCAATTTGGACCAAGCATGACTACATCCCTATTTTTTGAGACAAAATTAATTTGGACGAAAGCATTAATTACCACATCTTTTTTTTTTTCGGGAGACAATATCAATTTGGACGAAAGCATTACCACATCTCTTTTTTCCGGAGGCGGCATCAATTTGGACCAAGTATGATCCACATCTTCATTTTTGAGACCAAATCAACTTAGAATGTAAGACATAAACCAAGCTGAACCAGTTCAAATCTCTTTGAATTGTAGCGAAATGAAAAAATATGGCCAACTATTCAATCACAACTCAAAAAAAAGCACAAAATTTTTTAAAAACAATTAATTAAACTTAAGAAGTCAAATTAAAAGAAGATTTTTATGTTTAAATGAATGGTTTAATGAAAAACTATGGATTCTCCTCCGAAATATGTAAAATATTGAATCAAAGGTTTAACTAAGAAAAGTTATATACATTTTCAACACTTTCTTCTTTTTGAAAATTACAATATGAGTTATATCCCTCTTATATACATTTAACATCATAGATTCTCGTTAGGAGGGAAGAATAAAACAAATATTTTTCGTATATACTCATTTTTGGAGTGCTTACAAATTTGGAGAATTTGTTAAAACATAAAACTTTCTAAAATTTGATTTTGGAGGATCAGTGAAAGTCTTACGTGACATGATTCCATCAACTCCGACTATTGTTGCCTCCTTTGTCACTCACTTCCTCCCCAACCATTACCCAAATCCCCTTCTTTGGCAACGTCGAAGAGTCATTGGAAGTTGGTCGATACCTCTATTGTATCAACAACTGCTGAATATGAAATTGAAGGGGCTTTTGGGAAGGCCAACAATTGTTATTCCACCATTTAGTCTCTTTTCACTAATTTGATATGGATGTTGTTTCCCTATGCCATTTCCCTTCTTAGAATCACCAATTTTAATAGGTATATCTATGTCCTCTCGACTGTTTTATCTACTAATTTTAGTTTCAATTTATCAAAAGGTGTTAGCTAGTTATCCCTTGGGGGTGTGGGGTGAAAGCTACACTACCAGCGTTCGAATCCCACGGGTGACATTTCCGAGTTATCCAGACTTTGTATTTAGTCCTTTGGGCTGGGTTCGGGGCCGGTATGGGAGGATCCAGTCTATGGGATTCACTTCCCTGCTGGTCGGGTTCAGCCATAGGTTGGACCGGGTCGCAGCAGATTAGTGGGATTGTCCAATTGGAGGCCCGATATCGCTGAAGCATGTATGTTTTAACTTGTCAAAAAAATTTAGTTTCAATTTTAGTTAATCAATTAAAAAAATAACGGTAGAAGCATCTCTCTCTAGTTCTAAACGTGTAACATGGAGAGAGTGAACATTAAATTTAATTTTGAATACAGAAATGAAAATTTCGAAAAATTTATATTCAATTAAATCTTGAAAAATAGATAGCATTAAAATAAATATTCATACAATTAAAGTATATTTGTATGTTTTTCAATTTTCTTAAATTTGTTTTGTATATTTGTATGTTTTATACATTTATATTAAAGATGTAAATATTCATACAATTGAAGTAAAAACTTATTTAATGCAAACTGATTAAAATGGTTGTCATTATTTCATAATTATTTTAATTTTATAACTAAATATGACGTGGAATTTACTTGAGCCACGTCATCATTAGCAGGTAATCAGGTTAACGAGACCCTTAAATATACAAAAAGTTTGTTTTAAGCCTCTAAATGATAACTTTAAAAGTTGGTTCTCCAAAACAGGAATTAGGCTAAACGTCGTTCTATTTTGATGCAATCTTCCCTAAAATAAAAGCATGAATTTTCGCCTTGATGTAAAAAAAAATTAAAAGAAAAGCATGATCTACAATAGTCTAGAATTAGATAAGTATACATATCTTTTCACTTTTGATAACTTATTTAGTCATCTAATACTTATTACTTATCGATATCACTTGATATTAGAACCACATTGTTATGATTAGTGAAAGTTTTATAAAGAAAACTTTGAGAGATTAAAATGTAATTAGCTAGAAATTGTAGTTTAAGATTAATGGGCTTGAGCTTGGTGTAAATGGACCCTATAAATAAGTGTCTATGCCTCTATGGTTTTGGGAAGGAGTGTGGAAACAATTCCAATGAGAGTTTGATTAAAGTGATCAAATGTGTGTGTTTCTTGTAAGCTTTAAGAGCTCTCACCAATAATACAAGAACCCTTTATTTTTCTCTATTGATTTCTCCTTTAAATCAAGGGCGAATTTACACTATGCATTTTTTAATTTATGTTAGAAGTTATATAAATTTTTTTTTGTGACTTACCTTAAAAAATTTAAAGGTACTACCTTAAAAGTTTATTTCACAACTTAAGGGAAACAAAAACTCTTGTGGTGTGGTGGATGACACCTTATCTCTTGTACAAGAGGTTGTAGGTTCATATCCCCTTGTTCCCATAACTTTGTTTTTAAATTTTCTGCTTAAGGACCAACAAATTTTTAAATTTTTTTTTGTTTAAGGCCCAATAATTTTAAGTCTGATCCAAATATCAAGTTTGTTTAAAACTCAAAATCAAAACTTCAAATCTTCTTTTGTATTTGAGAATTGAGATGTATTTGATATTTTGATAGTCATAGATTTAATATTATTCAGTATATGTTTGATTTTTGATTTTAATGACTTGACCCGACAAAATTATAGTTGATACTTTTAATTTTTTTCAGCAAAACTTAATTAAGGAACCATGTGATATTTGATTCTAGATTCCTCAGTACTTTAAATCCTCTATTATTGTTTGATTATTTGGGATCAACGCCTAGAATCTTTCAATTTCTACTATGATAACGCATTGGTTTAATGGTAACTGGTGATGGTCTTGTCTTAGTCACGTGGGCCATCCCATGCATGGGTTCCTCTTCAACGTGAAAGCCCATATACCACAGAATGTTAGATAAATATTCACCTTAATTAATGTTTACTCTGAATAAAAAATCTTAATTTTTTTAAGACGTACGGTATCATTGTTGTTCCATAAATTTTATTTGACATTTTCATTTTAATAAGTAAATTTCCAAACAATAAGTAGTTATTGACTTTGACTTATTCAGTTAGAGGTGAGCATGGGACTCGTACCGTACCGAACTAGTACCCTACCGAAAATTTCCGATACAGAAAATGTGAAAAACTTAATACCGAATACCAAACCGATAAGAAGTGTATGGTGCCGTTTCGGGACCGATACTGGTAACAGGTATTTCGGTACTAGTACCCCCATAGTCCCGATTTTACACTTTATATTCTTCAAACGTTGATTTCTTGAGTTAGATATTGTAGAGTTGATCAATTGCAATAAGTTTGAATTTTTTTGAAGGTTTAGGGTTGGTGTCTTCATTTCTTGACTGACACTTAACCATTTTATTTGTAATGGATTTGGGATTTGTTTTGGGATTTTTGAAAAGAAAAAAAATGTGTTTTTTTCGAGTTTTGGTACCTATACCCCGAACACCGATTATAGAAAAACCATGGAACCGATTACCGCACCGAAATACATAAATCGGTATGGTACCGGTTCATTATCGAGATTTGGGACTCGCTGCTCACCCCTAATTCTTCGTATGTTTGTTTATAAATCCTACTCCTCCCTTCATCTCTCAAATCATTCATACATTAATTTTCTTCCATACATTTCTATATTTCACAATGGCTGTTCCCTCGGAACTATTAGGAGAATCTTCGGAACTATTAGGAGAATATTCGTCTTCTTCAACAACTCAACGTCATTACAGGGATGGCGTTTTTTTGAGTTTTAAAGGCGACACTCGTCTTGCTTTCACGAATCACCTCTATGCCGCTCTCCGCAATGCTAACATCACTACTTTTTTGGATGATGAAGAGCTTGACACTGGAGTGTCTTTGACACCCGAATTGGAGAATGCAATCAAATCATCGAGGGCTTCTATTATTGTGTTGTCTGAGAATTATGCTTTTTCGACCTGGTGTCTCGAAGAATTGGTATTGATCCTCGACCAAATGACAACCTCCGACCATATAGTTTACCCCATCTTCTATCATGTCAATCCGGTCGATTTCACGAAGCAAGAAAGCAGCTTTGGGATTGCTATGGCAAATCATAAGCAGAGGATGGAAGCTGAGACAAATGTGGAGGCTAAAAATGAATTGGCTAAGAAGATCGAAAAATGGAATAAGGCACTTGTGGAAGTTGCTAAGTTAAAAGGAAAGGATGCAAAGGAACGGTAACTACCTCCTTCATTAGTTATCTCATAGAATTTCAATATTATTATTGTTTTAAGCATTTCTATGTTTATTTCATGATCATAAATAGACATCTTTTTATGTATACTTAATATGTTAATGAACTTCATTAAAGTAATAGTTGGATATGATTAATTGATCTAGAGCTTACTTTGTATCATTAAAATTTCCAAATCTTATTATATACTTATGTAGTTGGTGAATTGTTTTTCTCACTAATATCAATTTCAGGCCAGAGACAGTGTTAATTGAAGAAATCGTCACAGAAATCTACGATATATTATGTGTAACCCTAAGCAGTTCTATACCACGCTTTTATGGGATGCAAGATTATATTAAAAACATCACTTCATGGTTGGAAGATGGATCATCGCATAGCGCTGATATTCTCACTATTTCTGGTCCGAGTGGCATAGGGAAAACTTCTTTGGCCAGATATGTCCATGTACACAGTCGGTTGTTCAATAAAAATAGCTTTATTGAAAGTGTCAATAAGAAATGTACTCAACAAGTTTGTGGCGGACTACTTAAATTACAAAAACAACTTTCTCGTGACATCTCAAGAACAAGTCTGAGTCAAATTCATAACGAATTCAAATACACCTCTATCATAGAGAATGCACTAGCTCGTCATAAGGTGTTTATAGTTCTTGATGATATTGGTAGTCTCGAACAGTTGGAGGCATTACTTGGAAAGAAAGGCTTTTATCCAGGTAGCAAAATCATAATAACGACTGAAGACTCAACATTGAACGAGAAATATGCCCTACTCAATTCAGTAGTTCAGCCTAAGCATACAAGGATTGTTCTTGAAGGCTTAGATGATCAAGCATCGCTACAACTTTTTAGTTATCATGCATTCGGAAGTGACAGTCCCAAGGAAGGTTATGAAAAAGTGTCGAAAAAGTTTGTGGCATATTCCAAAGGACATCCAGGGGTTCTTAAAGCTTGGGGCGAGTCTTTGCATAAACACGATGTTGCTGAATGGGAGCATCGCATACGAGGGCTTATGGAAGAAAATCAAGAAATGGATTTTACATCAATGTATTTACTTGTATAATAATTTAATTAATATATTTGAATGAAATTTGAAACCCCAAGAATTTGAATAGTTTTCTATTAATTTTTATTTATTAAGCGTCGTTTATTTAGAGTTTTTTGGATCTCTTTAAAACCTTTATAAACACGTGAAGTTGTTTTATTGAAATATACGGAAATGAAACTCAGTCTTGCTCATGCATGGTCTCTCCTTTCATTGTTCATCAAATTCATGTAATAGGGAAAGACACTAGTTTGGTTTGCTTAGATAATTCGGTCATGCTATCCGAATTATCTCTTGCTGTTGTATCCTGTGAGATATATAGACGTGCATCCACGAATCTCTAGCGCGGAAGAGAGGACGAATCTGTCTTAAGGAAACTGCATGTGTTTGCCACAATTTCAACAATTTCCTTACTTTCGTTAAGTATTTGTTTACCAACATGCAAATAAACCGGTTAGTATTACTTTGAAGTTTATTTAACATTTCTTGGCAATTATTTCTAACAATTAATCTTGAGACAGATTAATTTCATGTAATAATCGGCGTACTAATTGAGAGTAGAATTTCATTTCTGCTTCAATATTCTGCTAAAGGTAAAAAAATTCCCACTTCTGCTTATGTTTCGGGTATTTTGATATCGACTATTTTTGTTTAGTTAAGGTTGACTGTGTTAAACCATATGCCTTTGGTTTTAAGGATAAGTTGTTTGCTTTTCGTATGGATTTCCGTATCAAAAAGGAAAAAAAAGGGTTGGTTTATTTGCTGGTATGGCTTAGAGGAATAAGAAAAAAGAATATAAAAATAAAACTTGGGAATTATATTTTGTTTGGGTTACCTACGTGGCTTAAAATTTTGAGTTTTACTTCCTCATTACGCATATATATATCACACATATAGGAAAGCTAAAATGTGAAGTCATATTTCATTGTGAATGCAAGGACCAATAAAATTATGCCACATAGCAATGTGAATCAGCACCTAAGCTTTATTAGGTATGAATATCATGCAGGGTGAATAATGCTTTTATTCGGACTGAATAAGTTATTCAGTCCGAATAAAACATGAGTATTCAAACTGAATATTGTCACATGGCGCAATACTAATGTTCCTTACGTTTACAATGTGAACCTGGCCCTATATATATATATATATATATATATATAGAGAGAGAGAGAGAGAGAGGGAGGTTCAAACAAGAAACATATCAATTTAATAAAACATGAGAAACAATCTCAGCCACTCATCCGGTCAACAAAAGCAGCTTTGACCGGTCCCCCGTTTAATAATCACTACCCTCCCATGAATCGCGTCAATCATTCGTGATTACGTCCACCGTAACCGCGAGATGAGTGACTGGGATTGCTCCTTGCGTTTTCTTAAATTGACATGCTTCTCGTTTGAACCTTCCTCAATATATATAGGGTCGGGCTCAAATGTGAACCACTTTTTCATTGTGAACATAAAGACCACTAAAATTGCGCCATGTGAAAATTTGACTTGCGCAACTTAGCTTCATTCAGTCTACATAAAGCTATTATTCAAACTGAATAAAACTTTATTTAGAAGAAGAATAAGAAGAGGAAGAGGAAGAATGAAGAATGAATCAACAAATCAAAACGAGTTAATGTGAATATTTATATTCCGCAATGTGTTTCGTTTTTATAAAGAGATTTAACAAGTTGGCAATTTTGGACACCTTTTAAAAGGAGTTTGTTTATGCCACATTAGAAAGGGGGCCGCACCCGTATGTGGGGTTCCAAGGGGCCAAGCCCCTTGTCAATGGTGCCTAGAAACAAGACATATATCTAGGCGTCTGGTTATCGTTGGCTAAGCTTGAGCTATCGCTGCAGGTATTAATTAGTGAGACAGTGACAGTTTATTGCTAAATGCATTCATCGCTAAAAGTCAATCTATCGTTATAACACCTCATTTTTCAAATGGAGGTTATTTTCTACGGATGATTTTGTCCTTCTGATAATTCCAATTTCTTTGAATTTCGACGCCAAACGCCCCTTAACCTCTTTTGTAATATTTTGAGGATGAACTTTAATTTAAATAATTTCTGAGTTTGAAGATTGGGCTCATAATCTCAATTTTCTTGATTGGTGTATTCCTGCTTTATTGATTGTGGGCCTTTTTGAAATTAGCCTTCCGAATTTCGGATTCAAGGTGATTGGGCTTTTACTCTAGAATAGAATTAACATCTATTTTATGGACTTCTATGTGTCCTAATTCTGGGCCTTTTCTATTGCTAGAAATAAAGTTAGGCCGGTATTATCAAATTCTCCAAAATATTTTTTTAGGGATGCATTTTGTATTTTAAGGATAGGCCCTTCGTAAATTTTAATCTGTTTTTAACACTCTCTAAAAAACTCGCCACGCAATCACCATGGCGTGCTACGACTTCAAGGCTTGTGTCTCACGCCATGTTAAGCTCATGGCGCGTCATGGCCTACTGCGCAGTTCTAATGTAATACTTGATTTTTCTTTACTTTTTTAAGATTTTATTTGCTAATTTTTAATATATAACATAATTATAACTTGTTTATTGCTATTAATCCATTGAATGATGATACAAAACATATGTTATTTTACATAATAGTTTATATGAACTAGAAATTTGACGCCATAAATCACGTCTTTAAAACGCCATGGCTTCACCATGGCTCCTAAGGCTTGAGGTTTGGTCTCGTTGTCACGCCACGCCTCACGCCATTTAGAACCTTGGTTTTTAATATGTGACTTTTTTTGTTCAAGATCAGTACCCTTTATCCAAAAACCAAACAAAAATAGGCCAGTTCGCAATCGATTGCATAAGGCATGAATTTTTTAACACTATAAGTTTGTCAATAAATCAAAGATAGGATCTAGCAAACTCCACATCCACTTCCACCAAATTACCAGCCTCTAAAAATAACTAACAAACGCATGATTGTTATTTGTTAGCATAGCATCTTTTTAACCTTCGAGTTTTATTGGTATGTTGATTAATATAACTCTTACTAGCCGTTGAATTTGACTTGGGCAATCTTTATTGAAAAAATAATAGTTAAGAGAGGCCCAAGATACAAAACACTCTTAAGCGTTTTAGAATCATTAATAGACAAAATCTTTTTTTCGTCAAACAAAATTCACCTCTTGCAGTTTAGATGATGCCTCTTAATAGAACTGTTAAGAGGTAATGCATTTATGACGCTATAGGAATAACCAAAGGATTCACCACAACAATGCTTCATGAATTGGACAACATAAACCCTCTTATTCGACTTCTTATGCACTTTTTATTAAACAACTGATCATTTGGACAAGCATTAGATGATTGTGTCGAAAGACGATGTCACTTTTATTGTGTGCTAAAGATGATGAAAATCCTTACTAGTGAAAGGTTCTACCTCTAGAATGGATTTTAACATGACCTCAAAGTTGGTCGTTCTTGATATTTCCCTTTGCTTAGTTTACTTTATCAACGTGAATATGAGCATTTTTTGCAAAATAATTTTGTTGTTGAAAAACCAGCTATAAGTTTTCTAGAATTTGTCTTATTAAGAGGTATTATAGATATTTCTTTATTAGTCAAAACTTTTACTTTGTTCAATCATATGAAAAGTAAAGTATCAAACATAGTACTATTCATTGTGTATTTTAGGTCCGAGTCATTACAGACACAACCTCTGTACACTTTACGGTAGATGACAAGTCTGCATCCAAAGTAGGATATACTATATGTGTTTGGTTTTAGCTGGTAGCTATAATATACATTGGCAGTTAACATCAGAATTTTATGGTTATAATAATCTTGTGGATGGTGCCATTAACTTCTTGCAATGGTTTCATTTGGTTTTTTATGTCCATTCTAGACTCATTCGGTTTTAGCAGGATGAGCTTGATGATATTCGTGAAACATCATGACAACTAGCAATCGAGAAAAGAATATTAGCAACCTACAAAATGGCATTTGGAAATGGTTTTCAAGCACATTGAAGAACACATCCGTTTTTATTGAAAAAGAATCAAGAAACTGTAAACATGAATGAGATGGAGTCGATCGAAAGAGATTGCACCCGTTAGATATTAAGGGGCAGCTTACTAAATGATTACTGGGTAGCAGAAATTTAAGTTATAAATTAATAGAATATAAATTTATTGGTCTATTCTATACGGAGTCCACATGATTTTGTGGTGGTGTTTGGTCGTTGCACGATTTCACACGCTTTCTGTTTTCATTTTCTTTTTCTTTTATTTCATAAAATGGAAAACGGCGTGTAATTTAATTGCATTACCACTTGTGTCGTTGAATTTCCAAAAAACTTCCTATTGTAAAATTAAGAGAGTATAAAATTCGAGTTTGAAAAAAAAATAACGAAAAGTTCAAAAAAACTTTTGTTAAATTTACATGATTTTAGTTTCTTCTATTTACAAAGACAGAATGCCACCAAGAAAAAATGTTCAAGTTAATATTTTTATTTATTATTTTTTTAATAAGTATATCTCCAAGCAATTTCCTTATCTTTAATGAGTAAATCTCCAAGCGATTTCCTTTTGAAAAGTAGCTGTGGACTTTGACTTTTAATCTTCAATTATTAAAAAAACTACACTTTGCTGGTTGGATTCATCATTCTTCGTATGTTCATAAAATCCTACTCATTTTTCCCCATTTCTCAAATCATTCATACCTTCTTCCTATAATTCATCATGGTTGTTATCTCTGAATTATTACAACAATCTTCATCTTCCTCAACAACTCAGGGTCATCATATTCATGACGTATTTTTGAGTTTTAGAGGTATCGATACTCGTCTTAATTTCACCGATCACCTCCATCAGGCGCTCGTCGGTGCTAACATCGCTACTTTTTTGGACGACGAAGAGATCGAAACCGGAAAACATTTGAAACCGGAATTGGAGAGTGCAATCAAAGCATCCCGGGCTTCTATTATCGTCTTGTCTCAGAATTATGCTTCTTCCACCTGGTGTCTCGATGAATTGGTATTGATCCTCGATCAAATGAGGACCTCCGGCCATATAGTTGTCCCCATTTTCTATCATGTGGAGCCAACCAATGTCCGAAAGCAACAAAGTAGCTTTGGAATTGCTATGGAAAAACATAGACAAAGGATGGAAGCTGAGACAAATGTAGAAGAGAGAGTTAAATTGGGAGAGAAGATGGATAAATGGAAGAAAGCACTTGTACAAGTTGCTAATTTAAAAGGGATGGATTCAAAGGGCAGGTAACTACCTTCTTACTCATCTCATAGAATTTCAATATTATATTATCTTTTTATGTATGTATTTATAATATATAGTCGAGCTTAGCTTGATTAGAATAAAATAGTAGAAGAGTATGATATAATTGTGTTGGGCCATTTAGATCTCCAAATCTGGGTATTTATCTTTGTGGTTGGTGATTTGTTCTTTTCCTTAAAATCAATTTCAGGAAAGAGACAGAGTTCATTGAAGAAATCGTGAAGGACATCTACCATCAATTAGGTGTACCGTTAAGGAGTACTCTACCACTCCTTTACGGGATGGAATATTATATTAAATTCATCAGTTCATGGTTGAAGGATGGATCATCGCATACGGCTGATGTCCTCACTATTTGTGGTTTGGGAGGCATAGGGAAGTCAACTTTGGCCAGATATGTCTACGAGTCACACTGTCGATTGTTCGATAGAAGCAGTTTTATTGAAGGTGTCAATGAAAAATGTACTCAACAAGTTAATGGACTAGTTGATTTACAAAAACAGCTTTCTCACGACATTTCAAAAAAAAGTTCGATTCCTATTCCTGATGATCGTTTCAGATGCACCTCTATCATAGAGAATGCACTAGCTCGTCAAAAGGTGTTTGTAGTTCTTGATGATATTGGTAGTCTCGAACAGTTGGATACATTACTTGGAAAGAAAGGCTTTCATCCAGGTAGCAAAATCATAATTACGACTAAAGACTCATCACTGAACAAGAAATATACACTAATCAATTCAGTAGTTCAACCGAAGCATACAAAGATTTTTCTTCAAGGCTTAGATGCGAGAGCATCATTGCAGCTTTTAAGTCATCATGCGTTCAAGGGAAACCGTCCTGAGAAAGATTATGAGGAAGTGTCGGAAAAGCTTACAGAATATTGTGAAGGGCATCCATTGGCTCTTAAAGTTTTGGGCGAGTCTTTGCATAAACGAGATGTAGCTGAATGGGAGGAGCGCATAGCAGAGCTAAAGAAGAGGCGGAGCCCAATATACAGAAGGTCTTGCAAATGAGCTTTGACTCTATGCGATCTAACAATGATAAGGAATTGTTTAAGCATATTGCTTGTTTTTTTCATTGGAAAAGATAGAAACTACGTTGAAACAATTTTGAAGGCATGTGATATCCCTGCACCACGACATGGGATCTCAAATCTCATTGACAGATGTCTTCTTACAATGGGACCATCGAATGAGTTAGAGATGCATCAATTGCTTCAAGAGATGGGAAGAGATGTCGTACGCCAAGAATCACCAAAGAAGCCATGGAAGCGTAGTCGATTATGGTGTCATAAGGAATCATTCAATGTGTTGGAACAAAACAAGGTAAGATGTCGTGTATACTTGTCACAATTATGCAAATTCTAAGTAATTTAGTAATCTGTATCATCTATATGTACACTTACATAAGGCTCTTTTAGTTTTTTGACATTCATTTTCTGCTCAGGGTTCTGGAAAAGTTGAAGGCCTCGTTCTTGACATGAAAATGCTTGAGAAAGAGGAGATATTTGAATCATTTGAGTTGAAAACGGATGCCTTGAGTAAGATGGTTAATCTAATTCTACTACAGCTCAACCATGTGAAGTTTAATGGATCTTGTAAGAATTTCCCTAAAAAAATAAGATGGTTGTGTATGCATTGGTTCCCTTCAAAGTCTTTACCTTTGGACTTACCATTGAAGAATATAGTAGCTCTTGACATGTCTTACAGCAACTTGGAATCTTTTGGCATGTCTTATGGTTACCCACAACAACCTCGGAAGAGGCAAAAGGTAAGAAACTTGAAGCATATATGTTAATTTTCTTTATTTTTCTGTGTTGGGTTAAGGAAATTCACTCATTATTTTACCTTAACTCCGTTTGTACAGTTAAGTGGCTCATGCTCAAAAGGCAAACAATTGCTTGGATCATTGAAGATTCTTAACCTAAGTTTCTGTCAACAACTTCGAAGTCTTGGCGGCTTTTCCGAATTCCCTGCACTTGAGGAGTTAATACTTGCAAATTGCACAAGTTTGATGGAGGTTTGTGAATCAATTGAGCAATGTGATCAACTTGACCTCATCGATTTGAGTTATTGTAATGAGATCAGAAAGATTTTAAGGACGATAGTGAAGTTAAAGAAGGTCAAAACACTTAAACTAGGGGGTTGTAGGAATCTCAGTGAATATCAAATAGAGATGATGGATCCGAAAATGCTCAAGGCTAACAACATTAGCATGGACTCACAAACCTCTTCCTCAGCCATTGTGGAAGCTATACCAAGAGCTGTAAAGTCCTATCTGGTTTATTTACCAAGCTCACTAGTATCCTTGTCGCTTAGAGGTTGTAACTTGTCTAACGAATCTTTTCCAATGGACATGAGTAGCCTATTCATGTTGAAGGAGTTGTGTTTAGATGGCAATGATATCGTTTCCATGCCCAATTGTGTGAGAACCCTTCCTACACTTGAGAAGCTTAGTATTGCCTATTGTCGTAGACTAACGACAATAGAGCATCCTCCACGTACACTAAAATACTTGAAGTTTGAGTTGCTTTACAAGGAAGGAAAAGTTTTATTTGAGCAAGAAATGTCCCCACTCCTGCTAGAGTACCGTCGTTTGACAAACAATTGTTTAGTTGGTGTTGATGGCGTGTGCATATTGGTTGATATGGGAGATGTTGAGGAAGAGGTATTACGTAGTTTGGGATGGTCTAATTTAGATTTCACCAAGTTTCAACCAGTAGAAACAGAATCTAAAATACAGGTTTGCTTTTATTAAGTATCTTTTTTTCTTTACGTGATTAATACATATATATAATTCACGCTGATTAAGCTTTTGTAATTTCCAGATGGTTTATGAATGTGGAATATTCAGCACATTTTATGTTGGGAATGAGATGCCGAATTGGATCAGCCATAAAAGCAAGGGGTTATCATCAGTATCATTTACCATCCCATCATCTCCAAACAACCTTAGAGGATTGAATTTTTGCTTTGTGTTTGGGGTTCCATTGGGGGTTATTATTGCTTCTATAGAAGTGATGATTAGTAATGTAACAAAGAAGTGCACCTGGGTATACTATTCTCTTAGGCACTTGATGACGTCCACCATAGAGATCCGGAGTAGTATGATTACATGGTTAAGCCATTGGATGTTTGGGAAGAATGAGATGGAAGATGGTGACCAAATTACTATTTCCATATTAAAGGAGTATGATGATGATGATGATATAAGTATAAGGGAGTGTGGGATTATTTCTTGTGTATGATGAAGATGGTGATGGGAATGAAGAAGATGTGTTGGGTTATTACAAGTCATGGAATCATAGAATTGGTGGAGATCTCTCTCCTTTTCAAACTACTACTCCCGGAGAATATCGCCTAGACAGGTTTCGGTTTTATGATTTTGTCCGCAGTTATGCTGGTATGTGTATATAAATATATATATATTTATTAAATATCTTTTTTCCTCATGTTTCTCAACACATTCCACAACCAGAAATTAAGATATCATTTATCCAGAATAGAGTTTCTAAACTTAAAATCTCTAAATATATCATATACTTGGATTTTATAACTCAACTGTATAGAAAATTCACTAAATTAACTTTGAAGTTTTTTCCTTTTCATGTTTTCTCTGTTATAAAAAAATAATATAAAGAGTTTTTTGGAGTAAAATAGAAAAAATATCTATTAATTTCATCTATCTTAAAAACTTTGTTACAAATACTTATAATGCACGTGAAAATGTCCATTAGTTAGAACAACAATTACTCTTTGAGACATCAGCTAAGAACATCTCCAACAACATTGTTATAGTTTATAGGAAATAGCAAATTGCATGAAATTGTAATGTACTTTGCCTTGATTTTTATATTAGGTAACAAAATATTTTGAAAAGTTTTATCCTAAGTACCAAAACCAATGTTTTAAAAGTATGTTACCCAAAATAGTAATCAAGACATAGTATGTGTTACCTTTAATGTAATTTGCCCTGTAGGAAACTATTAATTATAATTTTTTTTTCAATTTAGAAATAATATTTATATTTTGAGATTTTTTTATAAAATTTTCTATATTAGAAAATGAGATAACAAAGTTGTTGCAATATTTTAGCAAACAAAACTTTTTTCTACTTTTTCTTTTAGTAAAGTTGTTGGAAACCGTCTTAGTTATTACTTACTATAAGTTTGTGTAAATTAATAATAACTCATGCATTATTTAATTACTACTTCTATTTTTTAACTTTTTCTTCTTAGTTTATAGGTTGTCTTCTTTTAGAGCTTTCCGCCCAAGGAGGTGAGTACAATTCGTGGGATGGGACATTTAAGGTATTTTTCTTGGAACAACTTTCAAACGGAAATACTAACTATTTGAAAAAAAATAAGAAAACAATAAATCATATACAAAATCATGTGATTTTACATTAATGGCAAAAAATATGGACGTTGGCATGTGCTATGAGCGTATGTGATTCGGTCTCTGCGGAATGAAAAATAGCTAGACCTAATATTGAAGGGGGCTCTAACATCATCAAATTATACTATTTTTATGTTTTCTTAGTAGCTATTTGTATAAACCCACCCCCTTTCTTTACATTTACAATCCTCTTCAATTATATTCTCTCATACGTTAAACAATATTTGCTTTTCTTCATTATGCAAGATCATTCAATCCTTTTATGTGTTGTTTTTTCGGGTGGATGCAATTTCCTTGTTCTAAAATACCAAAGAAGGGCTTACTAGCTAGTCTAATATTCAACGACTAATTTACTTACAAAATACACTACCTTTACACTAATTAGTTCTAAGGGGCCGTTTATCCAAGAGTTATTTGATAAGTGCTTACCAACAAGAATCCTCTCTTTCTAATTTACCTTATGAATTAGCATTATAAGCTATCGAAATTCTTTGATGGTAAGAGTTTATAACCTGATAAAAGCTTACTAGTCTGGTAAGAGCCATCACCCTTATTAACTGTGTAAGATTGTTGATGTTTGCCTTCGTTTTTATCGGACAAGACTAATACTTGCAATTTGACTTTCTTGATGTATGTATGCAGGGAAATGTAATCACAATCGCTTCGTTGTTCATCTCCTCTTTCAACAACATCCCGATCTCTCGAGTCAAACTCCTGATATCCTAACAGTTTGAAGTTTATTTGCAGCTTCAATTACATGTCTTAATTGAATAAGTATCGTATATTCATGTAAATGTTGTGCTTTCTAAAGGCTTTTCCATGTTACCACTTTTATTAAGGGTTTAGTTCCCCAATATATATCCAAGTTGTCATCTTTTGCTATTGTTTGTATTTTACTTAAAAAATTACCATTTAATGTACCAAAGTTTCAAAAACTACCATTTAGTGTATTGTGACCTACTATCAAAGGTTACCAGCCGGTTACCATATTCTCTGGCAACTTTTTTGTTGACTACCATCTTCTCCGGCGACTTTTCCGGTGACCATCATTTTCTCCGGCAACTTTTCCGGTAGACCACCATCTTCTGCGGCAACTTTTCCAGCGACCACCATTTTCTCCGGCAAAGATGTCGATGATTCTGTCGGTGACTATAACATTGTTGGGTGGTAGCGGTGGTGGCAGTATGGTATTTCGAACGATGTACAGCCCGTTTTCGAAGTGGAGTAAGCTGGTGGGTGGGTGTTCTTTAGTTTTTGGGTTTTATCGCATTTGTATCCGTTTATGAAAGGGTTGATGAAGGTCGCCCGAGAAGATGTTGGGTGGCGGAGATGGAGGTCGCCGGAGAAGATGGTGGGTGTGAAATGTCTTACCTGTGACTGTTGGTGGTAAAAGTTTCGCCGAAAAAAGATGGGTTCTTGCCAAAAATCGCTGGAGAAGATGGGTTCTTGCCAGAAAAAGTCTCGCCGAAGAAGATGATTGGATGGCCGGAATGACCGGCTACCTCTTCAACAAGTTTTCCAATACACAAAACGGCAGGTTTTGAAACTTTGGTACATTAAATGGTAATTTTTTAATAACAATACACACAATAGCAAAGGATGACAACTTAGATACATTTTGGGAAACTAAACCCTTTTATTAATGGTTGAACATATTCTACGTTCGATTTAGACATAATTGAAATCATAAACCATGATGACCAGACTATTATTATGGTTATGCGAGACCAGAGTGGTAGTATCATTGTGCATAAGAAATACTATATTTTATATATATATATATAGAGAGAGAGAGAGAGAGAGAGCGAGAGAGAGAGAGAGAGAGAGAGAGAGTCCATTTCATTTATGAACCATAAGTTCGTGTGAACTTCCGAATCGAAGCCAAAAAGACGATTTGATTGATTAAATCAATGAAATTGGTTCATGAAATTGTTTATTAAATTATATTATATTATTCATTTTTTGTTGAAATTGTTTATATTTCGGTGTTTTTACGTAAAATCAAAAAGTTTCATAAAAATATATGAAACACTTTCATAAGAATGGAAAAATTACGTAAAAAATACTGAAATATGAAACAATTTCATCAAAAAAATGAATCATATAATATAACTTCATCATATTAAACAATTTCATGAACCGATTTCATTGATTTAACCAATGAAATCACACCAAAGTTATGGTTCACAAAAGAAATTCCCTATATACATATAGGGGCAAGTTCAAACGAGTCAAACGAGAAGCTAAACATTTTGTGTTAGACCCGAATTTTGTTGTATCCGAGATCACAAGACGAGAAGACAATCTCAAAGGCTTAGAATGTCAAAGTATCTAGTGTTTATTTGTTGGTCTTTTATTTAAGTGAATTAATGTAGTTGGGCTTTAATTAGTTTTGAAGTTTTTATTTGTAATTATGGATATAAATAGAATAGGTTGGATGGATTTTAGGTCAAGCCTCTCAATTGAGAAGAACACATATTGTTGAGAGGGGTTAGAGAGAATTGAGCTTAATTCTTATGTAAATCATTCTTTCGCAAGAAATCTATGAATCTTTCATTGTCAAATTTTTTGTTAACTGATTGTTTTTATTCTCTTATTTTTTGATTTGGGACTCACAATTGGTATCAGAGCCTAATTTGTTGAAAAAGTGAAGCTATGAAAATTTTCTGAATTTGAGATCTGAGATTTTTTTTGTGTGTTTAATTCACTACACCAAATGTTGTCTTAGACAACAAATGTTAATTGCTTATGTTGCTTAAGATACGCTAAGGCAACAAAGGCTATTATATGTTGCCTAAGTTTCTTCTTAGACAACATATAGTTCTATGTTGCCTAAGCGATCCCGTAGGCAACATATAAATTATTATATGTTGCCTTAGACTCGCTTAGGCAACATCCTCCCTTATGTTGCCTTAGATTTTATGTGGACCATTCAATTTTTTTTTAAAACAGCCGAAGTTATCTTAGACAACGTATAAACTATTGTGTTTGTTGCCTTAGATCTAGCTAAAGCAACATATGCTATTTTTTCTATGTTGCCTTAGGTTAAACAAAGTGATTCATTATAGCTTTTGTTAAGACAACGTATAAACTATTGTGATTGTTGCCTTAGATATAACTAAAGCAACATATGCTATTGTTTCTATGTTGCCTTAGGTTAATAAAAGTGATTCATTATATCTTAGGCAACATAAAAACTATTTTGTTTGTTGCCTAAGATCTTTCATAGAAAACATAGTTTGTCTTGAAACTTTCATAAATTAAGAAACCTTGAATAATTTTTAAATAATTTGTCTAAGATCTTTCATAGACAACATAGACAACACATACATACATAAACACATGTAATGAAGACACTATACACTACATTCATATGTGTAACATAATCGAACCCAATATACACTACATTCATATATGTAGCATAGATCTGCATATAATCATGTAACAAGTCACGAATTATGTATTTGGGCCTTGATAAGTCATAAAAGGTCCTGTAGAGCTACAATGGTTATTAAGAAGCTATAGTGGTTCTTAATAGCCATATAGAGCCCAATACACACCACATGCACATATGCATCACATACATGCATACAAACACATAATAAATAGGGTTAATTACATGGGTAAGTATCGAACTTGTCACGTTTTATCATTGTATGTACTCAACTTATAAACTTACCATTGTATGTATCGAACTTTCTAAAATTGCCATTGTATGTATCTAACTTTATCAAAACCTCAAGTTCGATACACTTTCGTGACAAGTAGAATACATTCAATGATAGGTTTTGATAAAGTTGGATACATACAATGACAATTTTAGAAGGTTCGATACATACAATGATAAGTTTATAAGTTGAGTACATACAATGATAAATTGTGACAAGTTCGATACATACCCATGTAATTAACCCTAATAAATAACCATTGAAGTTATTGGGTCTTGATAAGTCATAAAAGGTCTTGTTGAGCAACAATGATTCTTAATAGTATAATGGTTCTTAATAGTCTTATTAAGCCAAATACACCCACATACACATATGCATTACAGACATGCATACAATAAGCCACCATTGCTGTTATTAGACCTTAATAGATGATAATAGGTCTTGTTGGGCTATGATAATTTATAATAGGCTTTACTGGTTCTAACCAGGCTATAGTGGGCCTTAGTGATCTTATAGAGCCGAATACACACCACATGCATATAGACAGTACATACACGCATAAAACATGTAATGAAGACACTATTGGTATTATTGGGCCCTTATACGTCATAAAGTGTCTTATTGGGGTATAATGGTTCTAAGTAGGCTTTTGTGATTCTTAATAGGCTATAGTAGGTCTTTTTCAATCTATACAGATAGATTAATCCACACAGTTGAACTTTGATGGACCTAGTTGGGTTTTAATCAGTCTAGTTGGGTTTTGATGAACCTACTTGAACTTTGGTGGACCTAGTTGGGTTTTAATCGGTTTAGTTGGGCTTTGATGGATTTAGTTAGATTTCTTTAAATGCAACCATAAGTTAATGTACAGTTATACAACCAAGCGCATTTTGGTCCTTTTCACATATTCCTTTTTGGGTTTATGACTTATTTGGTAAAAAAAACTATTTGATTTGTACACAAAATACCATTGAACTATATTTTGTACTCAATATACCATTGAACTCTTTTTTATTGTACACATAATACCATTGCAACCGGGAATAGCCCGTAAACCACTGTAAACCACCACCACCAAAACACCACCACCACAACCACTTTCAAACCATCACCACCACCAAAGCCACCATAGCCACCACCACCACCACCACCAAAGCCACCATAGCCACCACCACCGTACCCATCAGCATCATCGTCTCCACCATACCATCTCCGATCACCATCACCACCTCCGATCACCATCACCATTACTAGATCAAGATCAGATCTAATGAAACCGAGACCAAACCGAGACCAAATCTGATGAAATCAAGCTTTGTAGTGGTGGTGAGGGCTGTGGATGTGATGGTTCGAAGGTAGTGGTTTTGGTGGTGGTGGTGGTAGTTTACGTGTGGTTTACAGTGGTTTACGGGCTATTCCCGGTTGCAATGGTATTATATGTACAGTCAAAAAGAGTTCAATGGTATATTTAAATACAAAAAATAGTTCAATAGCAATATATATACAAATGAAATAGTTAGTTACCCAAATAAGTAATAAACCCTTTCTTTTTTTGTAATGTTTAGATATTAAAAAACTATTAATGTCTAAATAGGTTATTTGGTTTATAGTCCTATAAAATCCAATATATTCTGAAACAAAAATATATTAGTTGATACAATAAATATACTATTTAATGAAAAAAAAAATCATGTAAAATAAAAAACGTAAGATAGAAGTTTGAGAAAATAATTATTATAGCCATATCAAAAAATAGTTTTAACCTCCTACCCACGAGTTCTCCCTAAAATTCACATAATACCCATCCGTCCGCTATCCACCTACCGCTAATAGCGGCTCCATGTTATTCATGCCAAACATATGTGTATATGAGCCGCTATTCACGTACAAACATATATATATATATATATATATATATACAAACCTACCTTATAATACAAACTTACAACCTAATTCTAGCCAATCACAATTTTTATCTTTATTTGTTTTCAATTTAATTATTAAGGGTATATAGGTCATTTTGTTGGTATCCGTAGTAAATGGGGAAGGTTATCGAATGGGATTTCAATTAATATGCTCTTGACATATTTATCATCTACCATGATTTTAGGCCTTTAATTTTTTGAATTAAACAAAAAATAATAGAGATTGATATGAATATTATATGTTAATTAGAAACTAGAATAAACCAGAATCTGGTGTATAACGTGTTTTTGAGAAGTGGAAGAAGAAGTTTCACCTAATTTCATTGTCGTCTTCATCTCCATGCATCATCGTCTCCATTGATTAATTGTTTTCGTTTCATCACCGTCTCCATTGATTAATTGTTTTCGTTTCATCTTCGTCTCCGTTCATTGTTTTCGTTTCATCTTCGTCTCCGTTCATTGTTTTCGTTTCATCTTCGTCTCCGTTCATTGTTTTCGTTTCATCTTCGTCTCCGTTCATTGTTTTAGTTTCATCGTCTTCTCCGTTCATAGTTTTCGTTTCATCTCCGTGTTTGTTTTCGTTTCATCGTCTTCTCCGATCATTGTTTTCGTTTCATCTATGGGTTTGTTTTAGTTTCATCCTCTTCTCCGTTCATTGTTTTAGTTTCATCTCTCCGTTCGTTGTTTTCGTTTCATCTCTGTGTTTTCGTTTCATCTTCTCCGTTCATTGTTTCGTTTCATCGTCTTCTCGGTTCATTGTTTTCGTTTCATCATCTTCTTACTAATTGGTCATACAATCCCAATGCAATTGTCAAATAGATGCACAGACTCTGTTTTCAGTATGAAATTATCGAACAACAAATTACTATATGCAACCAATAATGAAACCTAAAATATTTGAGTTTTCTATGTTTTCCGCCAAAATAGGCCAGTACTGAAAGTAGCTTTTGGTTTCTTGAGGTTTATCGTTTGCAAGGAACACGGGATTTGATATACTTTCTTATTTGGTTTTGTTTGCAAAAAGTCAGATATGCCCTTGATACGATTTTATGATTTTCTTTTAATTCAAATATTAATTAGAATTACCATATTTACACCAATTTCATCTCAGCCCTCCATATTAAAATTTAAGGGTTGTAGATTGGTTTGTAAGGTTTGTATTTTAAACCTGGTTTGTAAATAAAAGGGACCCTATATATATATATATATATAGAGGGAGGTTCAAATGTAAACTCTATATTTCGTGTAAACTATGTAAACCCATCGTGACCCTTGATCAAAAAAATCAAAGGAGGATATGGATTCATAGAAAATATGGAAATGTGAAATATATGGTAAGTCAATGATTATGGAAATATGAAAATGTGAAATATGGAAACGTTTTTTAAAATCAATGGTGTGGATTGGTTTACATAGTTTACATGAAATATAGAGTTTACATTTGAACCTCTCTCTCTCTCTCTCTATATATATATATATATATATATATATGAGCCGCTATTGTATTTTCAGCTATTCACACTATACAATGAAGATAGAATCAGATGCTTTAAATTTATATGAGCCACTATACAATGAAGATATATATATATATATATATAATTTTGAATGAGCCGCTATTACATACAAACATATATATGAGCCGCTATTGGATATATATTAAATGAGCGAGTTAAGTTCCGGTGAGACCAAGCCTTTTTTGATGAGACTGGTGAGACCAACATATTTTACTTGAAACTTCACATCAAAACAATTGTGAAGGTAAAAAAAAATTGAACATTCATCGTTAAAACATACTAATAAACACTATTGAAATTTTTTTTCCAAAAAAAGGTTAAAAAACGAAACCTTCACAGCAGTTTTTTTTTGTGAAGGTTCGCATTATATATATGCAACCTTCACAAAACTTGAGCTGTGAAGGTTTCGTTTTTTAGCTAGTTTTCGATATTTTTTTGCATCGAAAGTGAATTTTAGGTCTGCGTATTCGAGTTTTATGTACATTCACGGTGTTTTTTTTGTGAAGTTTCATACATTAGGTATTGGTCTCACGTGGTCTCACGGTAATAGCTTGGTCTCACCTGATCCTAAGTATAAATGAGCCGCTATGTAAACTCTCTATTGTATATTGCACATATATATATAGGTATGTATAGGTATCAGGTATGCATATGTGTGGATATGAGCCGCTATCCATATGTTGGTGAGCCGCTATTCATCCAACCGCTATTAGCAGTAGGTGGATAGCGGACGAGTGGGTATTATGTGAATTTTAGGAAGAGAGTGGGTAGGAGGTTAAAACTATTTTCTGATATGGCTATAATAATTATTTTCTCTAGAAGTTTTCATAAAGATTAATTTTTTTTGAAGTTTTAAAATAATTAAGACAATGCATAATTTATTATTTAAGTATTTTATGTTTTAAGTTCTAACTAATTAACTTGTTTTAATAAACTAGTAGTGTGCCTGCGCAATGCGGCGGGGTGTCAAGTTATATAGTGAAATGAGAAACAAACTCAAACATACTTCATATATTTCACTCAAAATCACGGTCTAGATAGATAAAATGAACACATGCATTTGTTTCTTGAAGTCCATAACTTCTCAATAAATTACATACAAAACATAAATTACATACATGTTTTAGTCATATACAATCATCACTCAGAACTTCTCGATAAACAACATTTGATGTATAGACTCCGTCTTGCTTGAACGTTTTGGTAGGCTTCACTAATACCTTCGTAGTACCACGTGATATCCCTCTGGACAATGCCACATAAAGTTGGTCGTGAGAGAAAACCGAGTCTGGTAGATATACACCTACCACCGGGATTGTCTGCCCTTGAGCTTTATTGATTGTCATAGCAAAACAAAGTCGAATCGGAAATTGTTTCCTCTTTAACTTAAACGGAAACATGTCATCTTCAGATGGGCATAGAGGAATTCTTGGTAAAAATACCCTCTTACCAGCATGTTGGCTAACAACTATTTCTGCATCAATGACATTCCGCTGAAAACCTCTACATATCAACCTCGTGCCATTGCACAATCCATTTGAGGGATCGATATTCCGCAAGAGTATTATCGGACATCCGATTTTAAGCCGAAGGTAGTGAGGGGGGTAAACCGCTAATGTTCAGTGAGTTTAAGTACTCCATCGGATATAAGCTATTTTTATCATCTTCTGCTTCGTCAAAACTATAGTAGACTTTTTCCTCTCCACAGAATCTTTCGATCAACTGATCATTAATCTCGTCAACATGATCATTTTTAGGTGTTAGAATCGCCCTTGAAATGATGTAATTTGAATCAGTCCCGTTGGTTTGAAGAGAAGGAAAGATTGCATCAATCAAAGCATCCTTCGACTCATTTTCATTGGTGTAAGGAATTGCCATGTCATCGGGTATGCGAATAAAGTTTCCGTCCAATGAATCTTCATCACCATTGCCAACTCGTAACAAAAAATCCGAAAACCATGGATCAGTAAATGCTCGCATATTGATCCTTAACCGCAACTTTTTCATCGAAGACCAAATAGGTGACATCCGTAGGCTAGAGTCTACGATTTGTGCTCGGGTTCCATGTCTCATTACCGGCAACACCTGTCTAAAGTCACCTCCCATAATCATTATCTTTCCACCAAATGGGAGTCTCACACCGGTTATGTCTTGCATTGTTCTATCGAATGCCTCCACTGCCTGCCTCTTTGCCATTGATGCTTCGTCCCAAATGATTATTTTTGCATCTTGGAGTAGTTGAGCAGTTCCACTTTGTTTTTTTATATTGCACATTGAATTATTACTAAGATTGAGGGGAATCTTGAACCGAGAGTGAGCTGTTCTCCCCCCTGGCATGTTATTAGCGGCAACACCTGATGAAGCAGTCGCGAGTGCAATAAGTCCACGAGAACGAACGTTAGCAAGCAAAGCTTTGTACAAAAATGTTTTTCCAGTTCCACCTGGACCATCTAGAAAAAAAACACCCGGCCAATCATTATCCACATGCCTCATAATCTCATCAAATGCATGCATCTGGTCGGCATTTAGAGAGTTCCGGGCACGTAAGTGTTCGTCTTCCACAATTATGGAGTGCTCCTCTTGTACCTCACGGAATCCTCGTGATTCTAAAGTGGTAGCTGCATTTAAGCTTGGAAGATCAAAATCGTCGAGGTTCTTACCCATGGATTGTAAAAAGAGTGCGATGTCTTTAAGAACCATATCTCGGGCTACCTCAACATTCCCATGGCGTCGTGTATGATCTTCAGACAGTGAGTCATAGTGTTCATCCCATAACTTGCGAACATCTCCCGGCTCACAATAGATCAAGATCGTTGCAAATAGTCGTCTAAGAGCACTTGGAAATTGAAATACGGAGGCCTCGGCAAGACATTGCGATAAATTATCGTCGGTCTCTATTAACCCTCTCTCAGGAGCTGCTTTTCGAAAGGTTGGATGCAAAACACCATTAACCGTGTAAAGATCTTCAAAGCACGTAGGCCCACTAATATGAGACAGGATTAGGCGTAGATAATAGCGTTCTCCTTCAGCAGGATTAGCAGAAACCAATCGTCCTCTCATTGATCCGTGTCTTCGAGGATTCCATATACGTGAACTGGCATTCCATGTGTAATGATTCGGGAAGTCTTTGTATAAATACTGCCTCGCCCTTAAGTCTGTTTTGTTCCTCTCAAAAAATGCGGTCAACATCGATCTTTTATCCCTCTCTCTATCAACAATATCTGTCAATATATCATTTTCTCTAAACCTAACCAATTGCTTATTTGGAAGATGGACCTGCAAAGACATCACACAAGGGTGGATTTGAGAAAGTGTAAAGCTAAAAATCCGCCAAATTGCCTCAGGTGGTGAAACATAGCGTGCATCTTGGAACCTCTTTATCTCGTTAACAACAACCTCTTCTCTATCAGGATCCACATTGCCTTAGCTATCTTCATAATAGGTGTTGTGCTTGTATCGTACAACCTAAACTTTATTATATGCCCCCTATTCAAAAATACCAAAGTTAGTAAGATATATACAATTTGTTAATTCAATAAAAATTTCAATTCCAAAAGAGGTTTCTTACGTTCCATCTTGTAAAAATAAATCACAAGAACCCACTCCGACAAAACCACCAGCTCGATACTTAGTCCGTCCTCCCTTTATGATTTTTCCAACTACATCTAAAAAATATATCTAGTTTAGAATATTCGTTAGATATAAAAAATATTAAAATATAAATGTAACAAAAAGTTATTATTTACCGATTAACATTTTTCTTGTAGTTGTATCTTCAACAAGAGCTTGAATCGAAGTAACCAATGGATAAAACACTAACCCCCTTTCAACATAGTTTAATGGAATAAACCTTGTGTTTCTACTGATATCAATAAAGAAATCATCGCGAACCAAGCTATATTTTTCGTATCTTGGATATTCATGGTAAGTGAATCCAACTTGGAAATGCAACAAAGAGAAAACGCCACCCACCAAATTTTGTTGTGTGTACAAATTCACTAAACTATTTGGAACAACTGCAAACATTTTATCCCTCTAATATATAAAATATATTAGTATTAGAGTATACTTGTTAGTATCATTGGAAAAAATATATTATTTGAAAACAAAAGAAATTGAAAATTTGAACTTACGTTTTTATCGAGTAAGATAATATATAGTTTTTCTTGCTCTATATCCTCCCAAACAAAATCAACCACAACAACTGATAAATTGCACCAAGCAAGATAATGTGCACTACATAGTGATGCAAATGCTTCATAATTGAAATGTTGATCCATATCTAAGATAAAAACGATAGTGTAAGTAGTAAATAAAATGAGAAATATGAGAAATACAATGGCAAATAAAATTCTTGTCAATACTAAAGTACCAACTAATTCAATATCCAATAAACGCATATTTAATTAAACCAAGAAAAATTCACTATAGTTAAAGCAAAAATTAACTATTAAATTTGTACCATACAATAATATTTTAAAAGCAAAAAAAGATATTCTTGTCATCGTTTTTTAAGCAAACTAATATCAAAGATAAAGATTCCCAAATGTTGTTTCTAAACATACATAAGCAAGCAAACTAACATTAAAAACCCAAAAAGTAGTAGATATCGTTTTAATGCCAAACCAGCCATACATAAACCAAAAATAAACAAAGTTCACGACAAATAAAAATCCAAAACACCTAACCACAATCGTTTCCCAAAACACTAAGTCTTCCTTCCACTCACTCTTCCTCTAACACCATGTCCGCAGGATAATGAAGGGCCCTAACATGATCTTCATAAGACTCATTTGGACGATAATTCCAGATAAGTCCCAAACTCGGACCATGATTGTATTGGTGTGCCCAGCTAGAAAAGTATCCTCTAAACAATCCTACGTTGTTTAAAGCCACTCCTCGATAGTATAGAGCACGATCTCCTAAACGCCTCTTCAACGATCGGGCAATGATCCTCCTTTCACATTCAATTTCTTTGCACGTCTTTACCAATTTGCGGTAGATCTTATAAAGTTTCTTTGCAAGTCACTCATCAACTCTCTAACTACATCTATTTCCGATTCAACCCTATTTAGTTCTTTGCTTAAAAAGGCATTTTCTTCTTTTAAATTCTTTATGGTATCTTGTAAGTCCTCATGGGTGGGCGTACGTTGTGATTGAAGTCTTGTGCAAACCATTCTCCTACAAAACCATAAAGATAAAGCCATCACTTTTTGGTATATATCATTAAAACCTAACAGCTTATTCTAAACTAAAAAAATTCAATTTACTCTAAAATTAATAACTTATTTCTCTTAAAGATATCAATAGTTACCTAAAATCGCATCTTAAATCTATATTACTATATAAAGTTGATTTACTAATACTCATATGATCCTAAATGTTTTTTATTATTAGGTAGGCAGTTACAACTAATTCCTAAATATGATCCTAAAGTTGGTAAGGTTTTAGGCAAGCCTAAGACAACTAATGGCAGATTGAAATTGCAACATTCCTTCATTTGGGTTATGCAACTTTTTTTTGCTTGTCTTCTTAAACTTAATCTAGCAACACATATAAGCACCTAGGACAAAATCATCTATTTCATTTTCCATTAGCCTTATGTATTCAATAGGCCTATGATAGTATCCATGTTTAGGACTGCAAAAATGTTAAACAGGCTTATGTTCAAGCTAGCAGTGACCAAAATTTTCTTCTTCTATTCTTAAGTGTAAATGGCATAGAATTATTAGAATCCATAGTTATCCCTAAGTAGCCACAATATAAATCAAGCCAATCCCGAATATATCAATAACGAAAGCATAATTATTAAGTGAAATCAAAAACATATTAAGAATGAAATCCCCAAAACATGCATTGAACAGATTCATTACAGTTCCCATCTCAACCTCCTTTACAAAACAGTGGAATGAATCAATATCACGAATGTTTGATGTATAATTTAATTCCTAGAATTTTCTATTTGTTAGCAACAAATTCATGAAAGCAAAAGTCAAAAACCAACAAGCCTAAGAGTAAATACAATCAAAAACTTAAAACAAACTCTTTGTTTATAGTCACGGAACTCTTCTATCTGTATACAAAACATATTTGTACTTCCACTTAGAGTAATGACACTTTACTGTTTCTTAGCACAACACAAGCAAAATGCAAATCAAATCAAAAGCCAATTAAAGCATTCTTAAAATTTTACAACTACAGTGGTCAAACCCTTTGGGGCTACATATAAGGTAAATCTCAAAATCCTAATATAACCCAAGGAGGTTCAAATTTTAAATCAGATTTTGACCAAAAAAGAGAGAATCATTTCACAAGCATATTAAATTTAATTAAATAGATAAGATTCTTAAATAGATAAGACCTTATTTTCTCTATTTTAGAGAAGCTATTGGAGATGCTCTTAGTTACAGGTAAGTCACAAACACCAAACTAATTTATTACTACATGTCTGTTGTATTCAACCGTAAAATGAAGCAACCAAGAGTAAAGCAACCTAGAGATAAATCACAAACACCAAACTTATCCTTTTATATCTTAAACCAACCAAGAGCGAAGCAAATGATTTCAAATGAAACTATACTATGAAATGTCAACTTGCTTGTATTTGTTGTCTTGTAGTCTTGTAGATATGAGAAGATGGCCCATATTCTGGAATGAAATTTTCTTAACATAAACGAAGTCCAAAAATTTTCAAGAAGGTTATGAGATTGAAGATTTCTGGTATGCATCAAATTATAGAATTAGTTAATGAAATCTTGAATATGATTTCCTTTTTCCATACTTATCTTCTAGAGTAATAAAATTATAACCTACCTATGGGTTCCATTTTCCATACTTATCCCCATGTGCTAATAATCAAGAAGGTAATTCTCTGCAGATATATATACTTGAATAATCCAATGGAAACTTCTTTGGCAGAAAATTTTTAGCTAAAAACCAACCTATAAATAAAAACTGTTCAAAGAGTACATAAAAAATAAATCAAGTACAAGACAAAATAGAAAAACACATCTAACCAAAATAAATGTCAATAACCTACCACATCAAACTGACAGAGTAATGTTCAAGTAATGTTCAAGCATAACATTTCATAATCCAACTCAGTTCAAGAAAAAAATATGAAACCACCAGATCTTTCTAAACAGAAAAGAAAAAACTTTATTCAGCAACAAAGATAGATTTTTCTAAACAGAATAGAAAAAAACCATAGGAAAATCGATAGCAATAATCACAGAATGTATCTTTTCGACCATTGTAGGATGCACAAGAGGATATTCACTAATTACAATAACTCAAGTTGACATTGAAAGCGTACCTGAGGTATTTAAACCTCGAAAAGAAACCGTGAAGCTTTGTGAAATCGATGCAAAACCTTGAGATGACCCTGATCTGAATCAACATGAGAAAAACATGTAAGCAAAATAAGAAACTCAAATGAGAACATAAGCAAACATGAAATACAGTAGCAACAAATAGCAACAAATAGATAGCAATAAAATCAATTTCAAATCCATTAACCTAATCAAACCAGTTTTAAATCGATTGAACAACATCGATAGCAATAAAATAGATTAAGAAACCAGTGGAGGTGAGAAATTGAACAAATCCATTAACCTAATAAAATCAATTGAACAAAATCGATAGCAATAACAAATCGATTGAACAAAATCGTTTCGATCAGATTGCAGATGTGAAATCGATCAGATTGCAGAACAAAATGGTAAGAAATCGATCAGATGAGAAATCCATGATACCTGAATGTGGTGAGAAATCGATTGCAGATGAAGGAATAGATTGCAAATGATGGTGAGATAAATACATGATTTCTTCAGACGAATCGTCACCTAGGGAGGAGTAATCGTCGACCTTGGAGAAAGAGAGAGGCGTCTGAGAGAGAGAGAGAGGGGGTTGTATGTGGGCCTTGGAAAGAGAGTGGGCTGCTTTGGAATCCAGGAGAGAGAGGCTTTAAAAAGTCATGCTTTATAAAGTTGTACATTTTTAAGAACTCATGCTTTATAGGTTTGTACTTAAGAGTTTTTGCCAATATGCTTTATAAAGGAGTAAAGATATAAGAATTAATAATAACTAAAATAAGAATAAATTTATTATTATTTTAACTTTAGCCTAAAATTTTCATTTCCCTCCCAAACCCCTTTTTCATTTCCCCCCAAAACCCACCCCTTTTTTTAAAATCCCTCCCAAAATCCACCAGATTCTTTTATTTCAATCCCCCAAAATCCACCAGATTCTTTTATTTCTACCAAACCTAGATGAAATTTTATTTCTCCAAATTCTAAAATCGTCGCCACTTCCTCCCAACTACAATGTCGCCGGCAGCAGATAGTAACCACCAGTCCACCATCACCTAGTTTAAAGACATGATTACAGTGATTGGCGTCAAAGATTTTGTGTCGTCGAAGATGGTAGTTTTTGGTCGGAAAAAGTGGTAAAAAGTATTAAGCACTGATTATTTCATTATGAAGGTAATATAACTCATGATTTTAGTTTATAATTTATAGATTTGTTTGATGTATCTCTAATCTCAATTCTTATCAAGTATCAACTAATTTTGGGTTGTTTTATTTATCTTATTTGGTTGTCAACATCTGAATAGTAAGAAAAGGATGATGTAAAGGGCTATGATTCTTCCCTTAGGACTTGAAGATGATGCAAGAAAAGCTACCAAGGAGGTTGAGAAATTGTACAAATGCTCCTTTCCCATGTTTATAGGGACTGACACGCCGAGGACAAACTACTCTCCTAGCCTTTCTCTATCCAGACCTCCAACCCTCTCCTGTCCCCTCTTAGCCCTTCATCTAGCCTCTGTTGGAGGGGGCGTGTTAGAGTCCAACATCGGCTAGAATTGGACCAAATGTTCACTATATATGTTGAAACCCCCCTTCTATCGATCCTCAAGGGCTCTTTTGGAGATTAATCTAGGGGTTCCACATATTCTCACAAAAAAAGTATCACGGCTTAAACCACTCAACATTACTCCTTCATCGCTAACCAAACGATTTCCCTCTCGATTTCTAAAAGGTAACGATTGCTTGTCCGATTTCTCTCATTTTAGTTGCTCTTGTTCATTTGTGTTGATTTCTTATTCAGCAGCAATGATTTGCATACAGTTTATTGATTAATTCTTGCTATATTTCCTGATTCTAATGTACACTCTTTAGTCTAATTCAACATACAATTGTTGGTTGGTCTCTCTCTATATATAGGGTCAGGTTCAAACATGAACTCAATTTTGGTTGTGAATGTGAGGATCACTAGTATCGTGCTATTTGCACAACCAAAATTGAGTTCATATTTGAACTTTCTTCTCTCTCTCTCTATATATATATATATATAGAGGAAAGTTATATATATATATATATATAGGTGAAAGTTCAAATACAAACCACTTTTTCATTGTGAACGTGAGGACAACCCAGAGCGCGAGACGTGGCAACAAATTTTATGAGACGCGCGACTTTTCCCGCGACCTAGTGTTATTCAGTCTGAATAACACTGAATAATAGTGTTATTCAGACTGAATAACACTAGGTCGCGGGCTTTTTGGTTACAAGTCGCGCGTGTCACTCTAAATTTCGGCGACTTAGTGTTATTCAGACTGAATAACGCTATATTCAGTCTGAATATAGCGTTATTCAGTCTGAATAACACTAAGTCGCCGAAATTCAGAGTGACACGTGGCGCGCTCTCCTTTGTCCTCACGTTCACAATGAAAAAGTGGTTTGCAATTGAACCCACCCCTATATATATATATATATATATATGCAAAAGAAGAAAAGTGAGAAGAAAAGGTTAACATTTATTTGAACAGGGTGACATGCATGAAACAGAAGTGTATATACAACTCATTGACGATATTTATGAATAAAGTGTACATTAATTGGTAACTAGGTTTTGTTTGATTCAACACCCTATAGTACTTATTTCTCATATCGATCATTCACCGTCCTTGTTATATTGGTTGGTTGCTTGGTTGGCAGATTTGGTTTCATTTGGTTTGCGTAAGTCGTAAATTTCATTTGGCTTTCTTATTTCATAGATTTGTACACTACAAGAAAAATCACTTTTAGTGACAAAACAGATTTGGTCACTAATCACATAAAATTGGTCACTAAAGCCATTTAGTGACAAAAATTAAAGTGGTCACTTTTCGTCACTAAAGGTCCGTCACTAATTTGTATTAGTGACCAAATATAAAAATGGTCACTAATTAGTGACCAAATTAAAGTGGTCACTATGTTTGTGACGACTAAAATGGTCACTAAATTTCGTCACTAATGACCAAAAGTCGTCACTAATTGTTCAAATAACAAAGTCCATTAGTGACCAAAAAAAGTGGTCACTAACTTAAAAAATGAAAAAACTCATTAGTATATACTATATTTTTATTACAATAAAATTAAAACCTTATAATTTATGAGCATAGAATTCCAAAAGCAATTTCATTTGCCAAAACTACGATTATTGATCCAAATATGTCAATCTCATATCCACTTATTATCACTAAAACAATATAATGACTAACAAAGATAACACATAGAATTCTTAGTTTTAAGATCCTAATGAAGATAACTTAGACATTTGTGCCATCATGATGTCTACTTTCTCTTTCATTTGGTTATGCTCCTGAAATTTCACATCTAGGAACCAATGATATATAGAAATAGGAGAAATGTTGGCCCCAATGCCATCTCAAGGTAGTAGATCCAGTGATATCAAATGCAGACTTGAAGTAGTAGATCCAGAATAGGAGACACCCAAGGGCCTGCATAAAATGGGAGTTCAACATCAGTATATTTACAGGCCTAACTTGGTTCTTCTGGTAAAAGCTAAAGTGCTAGATCCATCACAGATAAATAAGGTCTATTATTCAACTTACCCAAATATCAACTTTCTCGCTGATAACTTATCTCAAGAGCAAGTCCCACATCTGAATCAAGAACAAGAATTAGAAAAGAACGAAAAAGAAAAATCTGATTATTCAGAAAATAATAAATCCTTTATTAAACCTCAAGAGCCTCTTAAACCTCCCTCCATGTGTATATATGTATATATGCATGTATATATACCTGAAAGCCACTAATTCCCTTCTTTTCTAAAATCTTTGCACATGCAGTCTTTTCATCATAACTGCTTGAGACAATAACAAAATGTTTAACAGTTATGAAATCACTCCAATTAAGGGCCACAGTTTGACATAGAAATCCTAGAAGCTGAAGAAAATATAAGGCAACTAACAATAATTCATCAATGGTTACATTTCAGGGTGAAGAAAAGTTCTACCCTTCTGTTACAGCTTTTGGGGCAAGAAGTCCAAATCTGTTTATGAACTCAAAGAAAGCACGACGAGTAGGATAACCAGCACAACCGATTCTGATTGCCTCTAAAACACCCTAAATAGGAAAAAACCAGTCACACACAAGTCCAGAGAGAGGACATGTAACCATCATAAGTAGTTTAGCGTACTCACACCACAACACAATTGCTGCAAGATGTTGGTGTTCTCAAATATGGCCGGCTTCAGTTGATTATTTGGTTTTACACACCTAATATAGTGAGGTTCCTTAGCATTTAGCGTTTCCATCAGTTGTTGCAATTGATACTGCATCAATTAGTTCCATGTTTAAGTGGTCAGAATGATTAAGAGGCTCTTTTGATATGGTGCAAAATGAAATATGTTGGTTTGGTAATTGTTGAGTATGAAATCAGGACTCTGAAAAGATAAGAGACATCCAGGATACTTAGCCATTCAGAGGGTTTTGGAACCATTAAGAGGCAGTTCATTTTTTTGCCAAACAGGATTCACACCTCTTAACGATTCAGAGGTCTCCTCTTAAAATAGAAAAAAAGGCATAACATATTAACATCATCTTTTCCTATTTCAAGTAACAGAACACACTCATAACAAATAAATAAAGATACCTTAAAACGAGTACCGATTGAAGAAAACTTGGAAGATTTGGGAGACTCTTCAGCAATTGGAGGGAAAAGGCCAGCTACGAAAGGGCATCGGGAATCACCCAACAGGTCTTGGTGTTCAGGGACCACATAGTCTTTATTTTTGTCAAGAAATCGATTAGATTGGTATGTGACTTGAAAGTACATTGAAGGAACTATAATCACACAGAGAATTTTACAGAATTTACTAGCACAATTTGACTAAAAACATACCTCTCCAGCATAATGCGCAATTGTGAAATTTGTACGTGACAGCTTGGGCTTGATAAATCGTTTGTGATTTTTGAAGGTCTGATAAAGCTTGTTTGAAAATGTTTCATGTGTAGACTTCGGGAACATACTGAAAGTAACAAAAGTTACAATCCATAATTTATGAAGAAACCGAAAATATGCGACATGGTCAAAGGCTACTGCATATGAAAATTAAATTATAAAAATATAAAAGCCAAGGAATGTCTTACCAAGCTTCATCAAGTAGAGTAATGATTCCACCAGGTTTCTGCAATACAAATACAACTTCAGAAGATCATACAGTTGACTAGACATAAATAAAACTGTAATATATATGGTAGGTACAATGTTATAAATGCTTTTTAAAATTTACTTCTTAAATCCTCTTAAGTCTGAAAGCTACCTCTTAAGTCTAAAAGTTAAGAGGTATGCAGACTTAAGACTGTTTGTTTTATTTTTAAGAGAAGGCATGAAAACCTCTTACCGTTCTCTGATATTTTAAGAGGTTTACCATCCACCTCTTATTTTTAAGAGGACACTCTTCAGGCAATCTATTAATAATGCCTTGTGCTAACCATGATGAGAAGATCCAACGTTTACCTGGTTAAAGTGTTGCTGCAGTTTCTCATTTGTGAAGTTAATGCAAAATTGCTCAAAGCTGCACATGTATGATAACATTAAGATTAAGAAAAAATGCCAAGATGAATAATCAGAGGTTCATTGTCCTTCATCAGTTCTCAGATTGTCAAGTATTTTAAATTGCCAAATAGCATCTCGTTCTTCAAAGTCTAAATGTAGCTATATTTTTGGAACACATGGAGTATGAAAAGGTATATCTGGTTACCACCTGTTGTTCTTGAACCTTTCAAAACCGTAAATATCAAGGACCCCAATCAGACATCTTGAGCTACGATCTTCACTTAGAACTCATAACATAAAGCGTAGATATTCACTTAGAACTCATAATGATTTATAAGACTTGCAAACTTTAAAGAATTTGGAAACAAGACATACATAAGAAGTTCTGCAGTCACCCTTAGATGAAATTTAGCTTTTTCGTCTTTTAGAATTGAAGAATCGACATCTTTCCCTTTGGTGAATTTCAACGTTTCCAAGATGAAGAATAGCATATAAAAAATAATTTCACAAAATTCAAAGCATCATATATTTGAAGTTAGAAAAGTACAGTGTATATATATACTTTTCTTGCAAATTTTCTTTTCTTTTATAAGTTTCTTATCGGATGATTAAATTTCCACAACAAATGAAGGAATTTCTTACTGGCCATTTGTTCCACATAGGCACATACAACATATTAGTAGCAGTTTGACTATCCTATTAACAACTCTTAATGATGCATAAATGTGTTGAGTTTAAAAGGTATCATGTACATAACAACATGAATATTCACAGTAGTTAAAGAATGTATAGAAACAGAGAAACTACACTAGTTTGTTCAAAATTGAAACATAATAACCTCATCTGTCATTCGATTAACTACTGGCAACAAACAATCTACCAAATTAAATCATAAACAGACCAAAAACTGATATAAAGCACACAACTACTACAAGCTTAATCGAAATCTCAAGTGCGATCAACATCAATAATTACTATAGTAGTTTAATTCAAACTGAAAGCATAAATAACCTAATTTGTCATTCGGTTAACTACTCGCACCAAACAATCTCTCAAATTAAACCATAAACAGACCGATCGACCAAAAAAACTGATATGAAACACACTATTTTTTTCAAGTGCGAGCAACATCGAACCACAGAGATCGAGAATTGATGATACCTGGAAAGATAATTGAGGTAGATGATGAGCGATCAGATTATTGTAATCTGATTTTGAGTCGATTTGCGATTTGCTATTTTGAGTTAACTAGCTGTTAATGTTGATGGAGAACCAGAGAGATCGAGAAATTAGGGCTTTTTTGGTTTGGGGGAAAATGAATCACGTTAGATTGGAAGTTCTTTTAAAATGAGAATCAAATATTAGCAAGTTTAGCCCCTGAACTTTGTTATTTTATATTTATATCATGATTTTTAGTTAATTAAAACTATTAGAAATTATTTGGTGACAACTATTTATAGTCACTAAGTATTTAATATTAGTGACCACTATTTGTAGTCACTAAGTCTTTATTATTAGTGACGACTACTTTTTAGTCACTATCACTTTAAAATTAGTGACCACTATTTTTTTTGTCACTAATCTATTCAATCAACTAGTACTTAGATATCATTTAGTGACGACTATTTATAGTCACTAAGTCTTTAAAATTAGTGACCACTATTTTTTTGTCACTAATCTATTCAAACAACTAGTACTTAGATATCATTTAGTGACGACTATTTATAGTCACTAAGTATCTAATATTAGTGACGACTATTTATAGTCACTAAGTCTTTAAAATTAGTGACCACTATTTTTTTGTCACTAATCTATTCAAACAACTAGTACTTAGATATCATTTAGTGACGACTATTTATAGTCACTAAGTATCTAATATTAGTGACGACTATTTATAGTCACTAAGTCTTTAAAATTAGTGACCACTATATTTTCGTCACTATCACTTTCATTTTAGTGACAACTATCTTTTTGTCACTAATCTATTCACTCATCTAACTACTTAGATATCATATAGTGACCACTATTTTTAGTCACTAACTCTTTCAAATTAGTTACCACTATTTTTTGGTCACTACACTTTCATTTAGTAACCACTATTTTAGTCACAAAACACATGGATTTATAATATTAGTAACAAAAACCAAAATCGTCACAAATTTTGTCATTAAATTAGATAGATATGAATAATCTTATTTTAACCCTAAAAAGTAGTGACCACTCTAGTGACCAAATTTTAGTTTTTGTCACTATTTACATATTAGTGACTAAATTTTAGTGACGACTCTTTTTATTGTCACAAACATTGTAATCAGTGACCAAAAAATAAGTCGTCACTAAAATTTTGGTCACTAACTAACGTTTTTCTTGTAGTGGTACTACTATTTTGTTATTGGGGATTTTGGTTGATCTCCTCTATTGTATTATCTTATTACATTTATTTAAAAAAAATCGATACAGGTATGAGTCATCTCCTGGCAATAGTATGCTTCATTAGCTTAATTGACACGGGGTACTTTTTTTTAGCATCGGAAAATCCAAGACCATCCCCTGTTGGCCCGTCTCATGGTGGTTTCATATTTCTTATAGCAACTGGCCATTTTACAATATCATTACAATTTGATAACTACTTCTCTTTGCCTTTGTGCTCTATAAAACTTTTAAAAGGTTTTTGATAACATTAGTGATTTGTTGGAAACAATCAAATGTAGGTACAACGCACTATACGAAATGGAACAAGCATTTGAAAGTCTTGCCTTGAGGAAAAAGTTGGAGGAGACATCCTGTGGTTTGACGAATAAGCTAGAGACACTGAATTCTGATTATCTTGAGTTTGTGAAGAAAATGCATGAGCAAAGAAAGAGCTTGATCACTAGCATAAATATGAATTAATGCCGATGAATTAAAGAAGCTTGGGAAGGAAATCAGGGTCGTAAGGGCTGAATTAGGGGAGGTGAGCAGGTTGGTCCTTATATTTCTGGAAATAGTCAAGATATTAAAAGCAAAAGTTCAGGGAAAAGATCTTGCAAGTCATTAAGCTTCGACCACTACCTTTGATTTTCTATGCTGTTTATTGAGAGAAAAAATATCAACATTTCAGGTGGTATCTAGCTTCTAGGGTTTTTAAGTTTCATGTTTTTATGAATTAAAATACTTAAAGTTTCAAGTCTTTGTCATATTCCTCAATTGTGTTTGTGGTTTGTGATAGAGAATAATTGTTTCTCATGGAATTAACACATTAAATTGAATTAAGCATATGACACATAATCAAGTTAATTTACATACCTGGGACAGTAGGAGTAGAATCGTTTATCGAATTGCTTTGTTCTTGATCCATTTTTTTGCAAGACCCACTCTTGATATCTATTCCATGATGGATTTTGGTTCAATAGATTATTGTGTAGTGTTCTTGATAGAGAATGAATCCCAAAATTGGCGCCAAGGGTTTATGTATTGCATGAAGAGGCGTGAATCGGTCCTTTCCATCAAGGAATCGATTCATGAAACATTGCCTCAAATAACTGCCATATTTTACCCTATATATATTTTCCAGATAATTACAATATCTTATCCACAATATAATAATAAATCATATAATTGTTATTAAACAATTATCTTGTTCTCAATAATCTATATCTATATATATTAAAAGAAGGTTTTTGCTGATGTCATCAAAATGAAATTGAGTGATTTTATTGGTCAATTAAACAAGAAATTTAAAGATTCCTATTTTTAATCTAAATTTTTTTATAGATTATTTATAAATAATAAAAGTTTATTTTATTTAAAACGCTATTGTTGATGTTCTTGAAATTTAAAGATTTCATCCTTTTAATCTTACTAATTATATAGATCATTTATAAATAATAATTTTTTTAAAACCCTACAAATCAAAAACACTATATAATTTATTTCAGAATCCCTCTCGTTTTAGAATCATTCACGAAATCCAAATCTTTCAACAAAAGAATTTCAGATATTTTAACAACTATTAGATTACAAAAATATTTAATAATAAAGTAAGAGTAAGAGTAATAACATGTAAATTAAACATATTATTTTAGTTTCTAATAAGAATTAACATTTGGATTATAAAGTTCACAAATAATTCACCACAAACCAAATGTAATATCCAATTAACAATATAAATATGACTTAGTTAATTGATAAAAGAAACATTAATGATTTAGTTTAATCATAACCATTTAGGAAATTATATATATAACATTTAAGTTACTTTTCTTTCATTTTTTTATTCAAAGCTTTCTTTGAAATTGAGTAAGTAGAAAATTATTATTTATTAAAATAATTCTAATTAATCAACGATTTAAATGAAGAAAAAAAATTACTCTTACTTTATTATTAAATATTTTAGTCATCTAATAGTTGTTAAAATATATGAAATTCTTTTGTTGAAAGATTTGAATTTCGTGAATGATTCTAAAACGGAAGGAATTCTGAAATAAATTATATAGTGTTTTTGATTTGTAGGGTTTTAAAAAAGTTATTATCTATAAATGATCTATAGAATTAGTAAGATTAAAAAGATGGAATCTTTAAATTTCAAGAACATTAACAATAGCGTTTTAAATTGATTTGTAGGGTTTTAAAAAAATTATTATTTATAAATGATCTATATAATTAGTAAGATTAAAAGGATGAAATCTTTAAATTTCAAGAACATCAACAATAGCGTTTTAAATAAAATAAACTTTTATTATTTATAAATAATCTATAAAAAAATTTAGATTAAAAATAGGAATCTTTAAATTTCTAGAATATCAACGATAAAATTGTAATAAAATGTAAACAACTTAATTTATATCTATTCTTAATATTTACTAATATAAATAAATTAAAAAAATATTCAATATTATACTCATTTTGAAGGTATCGCAGAGACGATTATAAGGGTGTAATTTATAAAAAAGAAAAACAAAAAACTTAAATGTGTTGAAGGATTATGTGCCTTCATCAACAAGAAAGATATTAGAAATAATAGAAAGAATAATTTCCATGTAATAGAGTTACCATAATGAACATTTCCTTTTGGTTGTAAACTCATCCCTATTTAAAGGGGTCATTGTTAATGAGAAGTTCATCCCCATGCTTTTGATTCTCTCTATTTTATTATTGTTTTGTTCCTTTTTCTCTTTAACACGTTATCAGCACGTAAGCTCGAAATCGTTCTTGTTCGACGGTTCTACTTGTTACCGCATCAAATAAGTACGTATTCACATCTTCATCTTTATATACATATATGAAATCTTATATATCTTCCTTTAATCATATGAAAACTACATGACTACATGTGGATATATGAAGTCTTATTATTGCGTTCATTGCATCACTATATGATTCTATTTTCATATGTTTTTATCCAATTCTTTTTCTATAATCGTTCTACCTTTCTTCCTCGTTGTATGTTATATTTGCTTCTATATTAAAATCATATATCTTAAAATCAAATTGCTGTATATGTTTTTCGTGGTTTAGATTTTATGTTTGATTCCTCTCTAAACATAATTTAAGTTTTATTTAAGTAAAAAATAAAATAAAATCGGAGGAATATTTTTATGGCAAACTAGAATCTGATGCCATCACATGAAGTATTTTTTTTACCAATAATATATTTATCAGTTTTTTCTTTTAAATTATATTACGAAGCTTTTGAAAACCAATTTTGTTTCTGGCTTGGTATTTAAGAAAACATTATAATTTTTTTTATGTTTATACGACAATAAAATTTTAATATGGCTTTATTGGAATTCATATTTTATACATATAAGCTTTATGACAATTTATCGTTGGATGGTTAATTGCATATAATTGTTTTGATTGCTGGTTTAATTCACTACAAAAAAAAAACCACTCTTTAAAAAAAATATGTATTTTATTAGTATAAATAGGATATCAATCCATAAAACTTATGGCTTATATATAGTTTATCTTCTAATTTAGCTTAATTATCCTTTATGTATTTATATAATCTTGCTATTCTATGCTTTAATAATGTGGTTATGCCTTAAGTCTTTTTATGTTATATGCATATTCATCTTAATCCATAATATTTATTGATTAAATTTACTTTGGGAGTTACACTCCGTTACATAAGTTTGGTTTTGACCTCATACCAAACATCAATTATTTTTCTTATAACTCTTAATATTAAGTTTAATTGCTAAAAGTTCAGTTTTGAAAAACAATTATAGATATACCCCTTATCGAAATTCTAATTATTTGCGTTAAACGCTAACTATATTCTAAGTTTTAAAACAACAAGAGATATCTATCAAAAATCAAAACGCATATCTTTTGGCCTCTTGCCAAAAGACCCCCCAATAAATACCACCACGGTATTAATACTCAATCTCTTTGGCCTCTTGCCAAATTCTACAAATTTATGAATGTTACATGTGTATTTCATAATCAAAGTGATTGCAAATATATGGAAAGGATTTTGTCAAACGGGTGTAAATAGCCTAAGGTTTGTAGGGATTCAAGCAATCCATGTGATTCCCCTACTTACCTGGAAATCCCAACATGTTTTTGCGATTTACTTATGAATATTGAGATGCTAATATAACATTATCCTCAACATATTTGTTTTTCAAAAATAACAATTTTGCCATAATAACTATTGCCATGATAACGAGACTTCATGTGCATTATAAGTTTTGTCTTTATATAATAAAAGTATCTTATCTCTTGTTTATGTAGATGGTTGAACCAACTCGCCCGAATTTGATATCCTAGATTCAGAAGGACTTGAATATCACAGATGGGTATCTGACGTAGAAACTACCTTCGTTGGAAAAGACTACACCTACACCATCAACCCCCCTACTGACCCTAAAGACAAGCCTTCAGAAAAGGTGCAAGCAAATGCCTTAATGTTTTTGAGACGCCACATCGATACTAGCCTTCGATGGGAATACCTTCAACTAAAAACCCCCAAAGAACTGTGGGATGCACTAAAAGGAAGATTTGGAAATATCCATGACTCTTTACTTCCTGAACTAATCGTACAGTGGAATGAAATCCGCTTACTTGATTACAAAAAGGTAAACGATTTCAACAAAGATATGTTGCGTCTCAAAGCACGTTTAAACTTTTGTGGCAAGGATCTCACAGAAGACGACATGATTCAGAAAACACTTTCCACTTTCCCTACATCGGCAATCATACTAATGAATCAGTATCGGTTGGAGTATGATAGTAAAAGAATCACAACCTTTAACAAACTTATCAACCTACTGCAAGTGGCTGAAAGACACAATGAGGTTCTTTTAAATAACAACGCTAGACCTGTCGGGACAAAGAAAATTCCTGAATCTAATCATGCAAGCGTTAAGGGTGGAAAGACATCCAAAGAACATGGAACTAAACATACTGAATCACACACACGTGGTAGTTATTCATCACGTGGACGGGGTCGTGGACAGGGTCGCAGCAATAATCGTGGTGGATTTTCCAACTCAGGGCATAAAGATGAAGTTGCTGGACCAAGTAATCAAGAACACTCAAAAGGAAAAGCACCAATGACCGATGCTTCCAAAAGAGCAAGAGATGGAACTGAACCTTGCTACAAGTGTGGTATTGTTGGGCACTGGTATAAGCATTGCCGTGCAAGCAATGATATAGTAGCCACATACAAGAGATACAAAGAATCTAAAGAACAAGAAACTCACTACCTTGAAGAAACAAATAATGATCCTGAAGCCAACTTAACAATTACAGATTTCACCAATATCAACAACGATGATTCATCATTAGAGCTCTCAGATTTTGACTAATCTACCTCATCTACTTTTCAAAGACAATAGTTGTTTACACAATATTGGTTGTTATTTTTTTTCAATAGTTTGGTGAACTTAATTTATTATTTAAATTGGTAGAATATTTATTGTTGATTGATTTTTATTAAATAAAATTTGGCTTTCCAATACATTTTTCCAAACTTATGATGTAATGAAACACATCAAAACAACAAAAAGTTCTCCGTTCCATATTGGAATGTATCGAGGAGAATTTATGTTTCTGGGACCTCCCACCTAATCTAAAGAAATAGATTTCCCCCCAACATAATACTTAGACAATGGACTGTCATATTAATAGAAACCTTGTATCTATATTAAAAGTTATATTATAAGAATACCAATGGGTATATGTTTATCAACTTTAATGATATGAAAGAAAAAATATATTAAATCAACTAATGTGTCAAAATGGATTATCTAGGACATTAAATCAAATTTTGTCACCAATAAAGAACTTTGGGACAATGACCACATAGTGATTCATGTACTGAACACTACACATAGACACATTCTCTTTCAAGTGAAAGGTAAGGCAATAAACCAAATCGCAACTCTTGACTTCTGCAGCACAAGAAGCAAGACTGTCATCATAAAATGCCCTCTCAAATAATTATAATATTTATATACCTTAATCCTTAGCTAAGACAGGAGCGACACCATCCTACAGCTAAGGACACATATATTCCATTCTTATAAACGCATACAAGGTGATATTTATGGACATAAAAATCCAGAATGCGGGCCATTAAAGTACTTTATGGTTCTGGTTTCGACACGATGGACGCATGTCATAGTCCATATGAATTGTTGCACTCCTAGCACTAGTTGTACGTTTTAGGGCTCACCACCCTGATTGTGTCATCGGTCTACATGACATAGGATGCTAGAGAATTTACATCATAAGGATTTGATGATTATTGCATATATATTGAGATCAATGCAAAGTCTCTTATACCCCATGTGTAGTTTAAAATGGTCTCGTAGAGCATTATAAGTTTCCATCAAAAGAATATAGATGATAGCTAGAGTATTGGTTATGCGCACCAATTTACATACATCTACATGGGGATGCAATATAACATGCAACTTTACTAAATTAGTTTTTAGACCCACTACTAGCCAACCAATATCATGCATACCAGTTGGTAACTGGATATAAGCCTGATCATTTTACATTTATGCATGTTTGGTTGTGCAGTATATGTGCCGATGCGTTCCACCAACGCACCAAAATGGGTCCTTAAAAACGATGAAATATCTATGTTGGTTATGGATTGCCAACAAGTATCCGCCATTTAAAACCTTTGACGGGTGATTCTTATACCGCATAATTTGCGGATTGTCACTTTGATGACAGTCTTCCCGTCGTTAGGGGGAGATAGGAAAAGGTATTTTCTAAAGGAACGACGGGAACTGTCATGGAATGTTTTCATTCTATTTCATTTTGATCCCAACACTTCATAAAGTAAAGTTGAAGTAAAACGAATCAGACTCGATACCTGATACGTTTAATGTTATAAAAGAAGTGACAGTATAACATATACGAGCTGCAAATATACCCGTAAAGTCAAAAGTCCCTAAAGAAGGGTACAACGCCACTGGAAAGAGCGTTGCAATCACACATGGTGGAGGTGTGATTGAGGCCGTAGCTCCCAAAAGGAAACGGGGGAAGCTATTTGGTTCGATAAATACTCATCTAAAGGAAGAGAAGAGTACGGCACAACCAATATATATCATCAACCTTTATGAGATTATCTTTGATCATAAAATATGTCCATGAATCATTATTGGAGGACGCTCCGAAGTTAATACTGATTCCAAAGATCAAGAAAATCTCGAATGAATCGATGGACAGATCATACCTAATGATGATATATCTGCATATATCGTTGCTTATGAAATGATAAAGCACGATGATATCGAACCATGCTCAGTTGAAAAATATCAACAAGAGCAAATTAGCCTAAATAAGCAATCCAGGATAACTATATTATTTGACAAACGAACAGGTGTTTGGTTTGGTAGTGCTAACCCACCAAGTGTAAAGCCTGTAGGACATAGATAAAACATTTGTCAGATAAGCGTAATAAGAATAATTAGGTCGTATAAAGACTTCCCTTTGGCGCAAGGTTTCTCACAAACGCCCTGGATTGACAACTAGAATTACTCTTATGTGATGAATGTTAAAGTGTTCTGCTAACTATTTAGCATAATAGTTTCCGAAAAACTGGAAAATGCAGCTCATTGATGTATATCTATGGGGATCTAGATTAACATATATATAAAAGTACTTGATGGAATTGCATTAACTAAGTAACTCTAAACCACAAAGTGCGTTTTCAATAAAGTTAAAACGTTCTCTTGAATCGTGCCCTTGCGTATTTATTAAGAAACGAGTTCGAGATTTTCAATGTGGCTTAATATGTTGATGTATGAACATATATAGACACTCTTGATGACATAAGAGAAACCACAGACTACTTGAAATCGAACTTGAGATGAAAGAACTTGGGAAAACTTGGTTTTTAAGCTAAGACACCGAGTTTGTGGAATATTAATCCACCAATGCGCATATGTCTCAAATGATCAGGCGATTTAATATGGACAAAGCGTATATGGCTAGCACTCCCATGATCGGTCAAAGTGTTGGATATAAGGAAATATCTATTCCGTCTAAAGGATGATGACGAAGAGGTGTTTGGAGCTGGAATTCCATACCTTAGTACAATAGGCGCATTATTGTACTTTAGATAATACACTTGACCATTTATTATCTCTCAATGAACTTAATAGCTAGATTCAGCTCAGCGCCAACGCAACGTCATTGGAAATGATATTAAACTAATATTTTGGAACCATTGACACGGGCTTATGATTTCCCTAAAGAAAGAGGGTTCGGGGTTGATAATGGAATTTTAATACCTATATATGAGTGACTAATGTAATAGTCTACTAGTAACTATTTGCTTGATATTAGGTATTTGTCTGACACATATAATGGTTCCCATATTGGATAAGGAATTACCTTAGGGAACATGTTGATTGGTTGAAAGTAAACTATGCAAACATTATGTAACTACCTCTTTGAACCATTCTAGCAATATTACAAAAGTGTATATGGTTAAGGAATATCACTACACATATTAGAGGAGTTAGTATTTTGGATTATATCAATACCCTACATGCATAAATGAAAATAATGCATCATGTATCAATTAAAACATTATCTGAAAGCATTTTTGGGAAACCATATCCGAACTCCCTTGATTAATGCACGAATCAGGGGGAGTAGTAGACAAAAGGGGGAGTCTACTATATATATGACATTAGTATGTTGTGCTCTTTCCTTCACCCAAGGTTTTATTTTTCCCACTGGGTTTTGTTCCTTGGTGTAAGGTTTTAGTGAGGCAACAATTTATACACCTTTTTATTTCCCGAACTCCTATGATTGATGTAAGAATCTAAAGGAGCATTAGACTAAAGGAATAGTCTATAATGGGTGCGTTGTACTCTTTCCTTCGTCCTAATTTTATTTTTTCCCATTGGGTTTTTGTTTTGACGGGAGGTTTTAACGAGGCAACGATAGTGCAAAATGATTTCTTTTGAATCGGCACAAGGGGGAGTGTTGAAGGATTATGTGCCTTCATCAACAAGAAAGATATTAGAAATAATAGAAAGAATAATTTCCATGTAATAGAGTTACCATAATGAACATTTCCTTTTGGTTGTAAACTCATCCCTATTTAAAGGGGTCATTGTTAATGAGAAGTTCATCCCCATGCTTTTGATTCTCTCTATTTTATTATTGTTTTGTTCCTTTTTCTCTTTAACAAAATGGTTTTAATTCATATACATTATTTACCTTAATATGATAAGAATGTAAAGCGAAAAGTTTTTGCTGATGTCATGATTCTAAAATTGAGCCATTTGATTGGCCAATTAAAAAAGAATCATCAAATGATGATGTCATCAATTATTCTTATTATTTTAATACCATAATTATCTTTATAATTTACATTTTTTATCCTTAAAATTATTTGATTAAATTACTTTTATCAATTAGTTTCTCATCTTTCACTTTACATCCTTATCATTTTAAGATAATAATATATATTAATTAAAATGTATTAAAATTTTTGTTTTTTCTTTTTAATAAATTATACAATTATAATCGTCTCGACAATACCTTCAAAATTGGTTTAATATTGAATATTTTTTTAATTTAACTACATTATTAAAATTAGATATAAATTAATTTGTTTAGATTTTATTACAATTCTATTCTTGATATTCTTGAAATTTAAAGATTTTATCTTTTTAACCTAAATATTTTTATAGATTATTTATAAGTAATTAAAATTTATTTTATTTAAAACTCCATTGTTGATATTCTTGAAATTTAAAGATTATATCTTTTTAATCTAACTATTTTTATATACTATTTATAAGTAATTAATTTTTTATTTAAAATTCTACAAATAAAAAACACTACATGTTTTATTTTTGAATCCCTCCAATTATAAAAATAGATATAAATTAATTTGTTTAGATTTTATTACATTTCTATTCTTCATATTCTTGAAACTTAAAGATTTCATCTTTTTAACCTAATTATTTTTATATATTATTTATAAGTAATGAAATATTATTTTATTTAAAACTCAATTGCTAATATTCTTGAAATTTAAAGATTCCATCTTTTTAATCTAACTATTTTTGTAGATTATTTATAAATAATTATATTTTATTTTATTTAAAATCCTACAAATCAAAACACTACACATATTTTATTTCTGAATCCCTCCAGTTTTAAAATCATTCACGAAATTCAAATCTTTTGACAAAAGAATAATAAATTTTCAATTTTTAAAATTTTAACAGCTATTAGATAACTAAAATATATATTGTAATAAGCAATTATAATGGCAATTGTCGTATAACATATAATTTACATAAATATTTAAATGGTAATGACAATTGTCATGTAAATGTCTATTTTTATTAAAAATTAAAATAACATGTTTCAAATGCCCGTATAATATACGGGTCATTAACTAGTATATAATAATTATGACCATTAAATTATCAAGGATAATATAATACCCATTAAAAAAGATAAAAATAGGAGCTCAATAACACGTTAACATTTTAATTTGTTTACTTGCTTGCATTGGGCCTTCTCTATTATTGTTTTAACCGTTAAAAAATAATTATTGTTTTAATTTGCCCAATATATAGACCATTGGCCCAAATACTTGGACCAAAGTCCAATCCCATATCAAATTATGACGGCCCGATTTTTTTGTCCTCACGTGAAGTTATCATTTATTTATTGGAAAAAATGAATATAAAAAACTAAAAATAATGTTATGTTTGAGATAGAAAGATATGAAAAAACAACATAATTTTAAGAGTACAAGGATCAAAGTATCAACTTGTAAGAGCTAGTTTGGTTCCTAGAATAAAATTTGATAGAATTTAAATTTATTGAATGAATTTCAACTTTAAAAGTAGTTGAATGAAATTTTATGAAATTTAACCATGTATTTAACTGGTACGGATTAAATTCATTCACTTAATATAAAAAATAATAAATTATTTACATTGTGGAATTCAATGGATTCTATTAAATTCTTTTGGCAAACCAAATATCATTAAGGCTTCGTTTGGTTTGAAGGAATGAAATGGAATGTATCGGATTTCATATACATATTTGGGATTCGGAAGGATTTAGATTTGAAATCCTTTTATGCATTTGGTTTGTATGATTTTGAATGGATTTGAATTCTTTTATTTATAAAAAAATCATTAAGAAAATTTTTAAAAAATAAAAAAAATAGTTAAAGATAATTTAAATTGAAGAAAAAGTCAAAATGTGGTTACTAACTTTTATATTAATTTGTTTTGGAAGGGATAGTTTGGAAGGGATTTTTATATTAATTTATTAAGAGTATTTTAATAAATACAATAAATTAAGAATTTTAGATGTTACGAAGTGATTGTATAGCTTGTAAAGTGTTTAGATTGCTAGCAACTTATCAGGTGAGTATTCTATTTATCTACCTATCGTTATGTGTATATAATTGTGATGCATGTTGATTTATGTGTATGTGTTTAGCATGTGAAAAGGGATAAAAATAGTATATATCGTGGTAGTAATATCCCTAAGGAAGATATTGAAAGGCAAAGGCCTGATACCAGTGTCATAAAATCCTTCCTTGATGGTATTGAGCCGTAAGAAAGGTGACAGACATCACATGTATGTGATTGTTATGTAATTGTAATTGTGTATGCATGATGGTAATTAGTGGTTTAGGTGTGTCGTCACTAATTAAGCTTTATGCTTACCCCGTTGTTGTTTACATTTTTTTGTGACAGGTGTGTCCTCTAAGGACAAACAAGGCACCCGCATGAGGCTTCGGGATCAAGCAGTTCAGCATTTGGAGAAGTTTAATTGGGAGATATGGTTATTAATTGTTCAATAGTTTTAAAGAAAAATGTTGGATTTTGTTAAACTAGTTAATGACCCGTATAATATACGAGCATTTTAAATATGTTATTTTAATTTTTAATAAGAATAGACTTTTGTATGACAATTGCGATTACCAATTAATTAGTTATGTAAATTATATGTTCCACGACAATTGCTATTACAATTGCTTATTACAATAAATATTTTAATTATCTAATTTTAATAATGTAGTTAAATTTAAAAAACAATATTCAATATTAGACCCATTTTGAAGGTATTGTCGAAACGATTATAATGGTATAATTTATTAAAAAAAAAAACAAAAATTTTAATACCTTTTAATTAATATATATATATATATATTATTATCTTAATATGATAAGTATGTAAAGTGAAAAATGAGAAACTAAGGAATAAAAAGTAATTTATTTAAATAAAAATAATATCTATATTATTATTACTTAATTAATTGGATATTACGTTTGATTTGTGGTGAATTATTTATGAACTTTATAATGTAAATGTTAATTCTTATTAGAAAACTAAAACAATTACTCTTGCTTTATATATTATTAAATATTTTAGTCATATAAAGTTGTTAAAATATCTGAAATTGAAAATTTATAATTCTTTTGTCGAAAGATTCGGATTTTGTGAATAATTTTAAAACGGAAGGGATTCAGAAATAAATTATGTAGTGTTTTTGATTTGTAGGGTTTTAAAAAAAATCATTATTTATAAATGATCTATAAAATTAGTAAAGATTAAAATGATGGAATCTTTAAATTTCAAGAATATCAACAATAGATTTTGAATAAAATAAATTTTCATTATTTATAAATAATCTATAAAAATTGTTAGATTAAAAATAGGAATCTTTGTATTTCAAGAATATCAAATTGTATTGACCAATGAAATCACTCAATTTCAAAATTTACATACCTAAAATTTCTCATTAATTTATTAGTTTCCCTTTTATAATTTACATTTTGTATCCTTATAATTATTTGATTAAATTACTTATTACCTTTTAGTTTTTCAATTTTCACTTCACATTCTTATCATATTAAGGTAAATAATGTATATGAATTAAAACCATTTAAGTTTTTTGTTTTTCTTTTTTATAAATTACACCCTTATAATCGTCTCGACGATACCTTCAAAATGAGTATAATATTGAATATTTTTTAAATTTATTTATATTAGTAAATATTAAGAATAAGGTTTTTGCTGATGTCATCAAAATGAAATTGAGTGATTTCATTGGTCAATTAAACAAATCCTATCAAATGATGATGTCATAATCTATTTCCATTTTTTTTTCCAAAATTTACATACCTAAAATTTCTCATTAATTTATTAGTTTCCCTTTTATAATTTACATTTTGAATCCTTATAATTATTTGATTAAATTACTTATTACCTTTTAGTTTTTCAATTTTCACTTCACATTCTTATCATATTAAGGTAAATAATGTATATGAATTAAAACCATTTAAGTTTTTTGTTTTTCTTTTTTATAAATTACACCCTTATAATCGTCTCGACGATACCTTCAAAATGAGTATAATATTGAATATTTTTTAAATTTATTTATATTAGTAAATATTAAGAATAGATATAAATTAAGTTGTTTACATTTTATTACAATTCTATCGTTGATATTCTTGAAATTTAAAGATTCCTATTTTTAATCTAAATTTTTTTATAGATTATTTATAAATAATAAAAGTTTATTTTATTTAAAACGCTATTGTTGATGTTCTTGAAATTTAAAGATTTCATCCTTTTAATCTTACTAATTCTATAGATCATTTATAAATAATAATTTTTTTTAAACCCTACAAATCAAAAACACTATATAATTTATTTCAGAGTCCCTCCTGTTTTAGAATCATTCACGAAATCCAAATCTTTCAACAAAAGAATTTTAGATATTTTAACAACTATTAGATGAATAGAATATTTAATAATAAAGTAATAGTAATTTTTTTTTCCATTTAAATGGTTGATTAATTAGAATTATTTTAGTAAATAATAATTCTCTACTTACTCAATTTCAAAGAAAGCTTTCAATAAAAAAATGAAAGAAAAATAATTTAAATGTTATATATATAATTTCCTAAATGGTTATGATTAAACTAAATCATTAATGTTTTTTTTATCAATTAACTAAGTCATATTTATATTTTTAATTGGATATTACGTTTGGTTTGTGGTGAATTATTTGTGAACTTTATAATGCAAATGTTAATTCTTATTAGAAACTAAAACAATATGTTTAAATCATCCGTGTATTACACGGACCATTAACTAGTATATATATATATATATATATATTACAGTTTGCTCAACATTGATGCTTTCGTCTCTTATGATTTTAAAATTACGTTTTTTTTGCTCATATGAATTTATTTGTTGTTTTCGTGTTTCATATACCCACTATATGAAAATGGCGGGTCTCACGTTTATAGACCACTGATGAGTAATATTGTTGTATTCATGGTATATCAAAATACTTGGAATTCAATATATCACGAATTGACTTGGTATATAAGGATGATGTTTTGGAGTTTGAACAAATTATTTAGTGATAGTGCATGCCATAAATATATAATCACATTTAAGGCAAGAAATTACAGGGTATTTATCATACACAATTCATAAACTTATGAACTTTTTTTCACAATCTAACATATTTCTTCTTGAGCCATGTATAAAAAAGTTGTGCAAGTTTTGAAAAACGAATGCCGCAAGTCTCTTTCACAAACTTGACTATTTTCAACACATTTGAGAGGATTCAAACTCATTCAATAAAAAGTCCATATCACTTGTTTTATTCAATGGATAATCCTTATCAAGATTTTGATATTTAGGGAGTGTGTATCCATCTAATTTGTATCAATTACCCACGACTTTGGATTTTTGCCTAGCAAGATTCTTGGCAACCTCAATTTAAAATTTGTATTGGAATACTATTGCTAATTGCATTGACAATAACTACCGATGATGCCTCGGTTTAACATCTAAACACAAGTGTTATCATCTCATATTTGTTATTGCATCTTCACGAGGATTTGGTTAAATTGAGCTAAATTCAAGAAAAATAATCAATTTAGGTGTTGTAGAAATTGAAAAATTAGCAATATTCCTGTTTTTTTTTGGAATACTTCTTCAAAATGTATCAAACTATCCCCAATATACTATTCTGTGTATCAACCTATGAAAATTCCTTTTGTATGTATCAAACTTTATTTTTGAGCGGATGACCTTCTCAATCGGTCATCAGCCGGTTACAGGCAGTTGGGACAGTGGCCGAAGGTGTTTTGCGACCGAATGACAGTTTTGGGTGGTTTTAGGTTATGTAATGTTGATTTTGGGTGGTTTTAGGTGGTTTTGGGTGGTTTTGGGTGGTCGACGGTGGTCGTGGTGGTGACAATGGTAGAGGTGGATGGCGGTGGAGGTTGGCGGTGGAGGTCAGCTGTAACACCCCGCTAAAGCGGAAACGCGAGGCGTGACAGCTAAGATTTCAATGCGATAGGAGATAAACAACATCAAACATTTCATTTCAAGTTCATTGTTTACAGTACCAAAATTTACATAACCAACCATAATTACAAAGTTCAAATATTACAAAACAACATTACAAAAGAAAAGTTTAGGTTTGATGTCGGTTGCAGCACAAACACTTTCTAATACCTTCTATTTTCCTGAAAAGCATGTTAAAAACAAGTGTCAACTACACGAGTTGGTGAGTTCACAGGTTTTATATGCACAAAACATTTTCATATGCAGAAATCTTTATCGTAAAACCAATGTTCAACCTCAACTGTTAAACATAACATTTATGCAAGATATATTCTCGAGCCACTACTAAACCTAAACCTTTGCCCCAACGATCTACCTCAGAGGTGGTAGCGAACCACATGGGTAGAGCGTTCTTGCGAACTACCTCAGCGGTGGGACTAAAACCCCACATGTGTAGACGCTGCACTACCTCAGCGGTGGGACTAAACCCCACATGTGTAGTACCACATATGATTACGTGCACCCTATACTCGTCAGTAAACAAAGGGTGGGTCCACTCTACCAAATAGCGCTATCCACAATAACCATTGGCTCGAAACGAGTTAATAGTAGTGTATTCAACATGGGACTTTTACTCAATATATATCATTATTTGCATAAACAACCGCTCGCAAGCAAATATTCATAAATCATTTATCAAGCAACATGCTTTTCACCCCAAAACGCGTAAAAACGGTAAAATAGGGGCCGTGAATACTCACCTTGAGTAGCTTTGCGTTTATGACAATCGGTAGTGCGTGAATAATCCCGACTCCAAGTCTACTTATGCCCTATCACATACGTAATTGACGTAAGTCTAAATTCAACGGTCCATATCTAGCTAGTCAATACCGATATCCTATTATAATGCCTTTACTTAATTTTATTAAGTTCAACTTAGTATAAAATAGCTTTAGTTACTTTATAATAATATCCAAACATGTGGAAATTCTTGAAGTTTGCAAAATAACATTTTTGAAAAAAGTCAGATTCCGGCAGATTTGTCTTATTGCAAAAGTGTCACCTTTAAGCCTAGTTCCAAAGGGAGATAAGTTGCCAAAATTTTACCTACTGATATTGGGGATATTAACATCATTTCCTCCAAATTTCATGATTTTTGAAGGTGTCTAACATATTTTAAAAATTCTTGAAAAATCAGTGTGCATGCACCAGTCTTGAAAAGACAAGTCTGTGGAGTTTGTGTCATAGAGATCTCATTACTATTCCAAAATTTGAATTTCAAAAGGGATTTTAAAGTTAATTCAAATATCTAACAAATGAAACTTGTTTCACACGATTTGGATGATTTTTGAATGAGATATGACCTCATGAACTCAAGCATGTGAATCTGCCATCATTGGGCAGATTGCACTCCGAATTTCATTTCATTGGTTGCACATTCAAAACTCCACCAAATCATGTGATTCCAGATTCTTTAGAAAGCCATCTCACTGAACTTGAACTTAGAACCAAGAATCATGCATTTTAGTTAAGTTATCAAGAAGATATGCATGCATGAAGTTGATACAAATTTCTGACTAGAAGCTGATGAACAACAAAAAGTTTCAACATGGTTGAGGGCTCAAAACATGGAATTTTTGAGTGATTACAGTGGGGTTTGAACCCTAACACATAAAATATTGTACCATAAAATTTCCAGAAGAGAATGAATCCAAAAACACCCTTTTTGGGTCGTCCAAACACCATGCAATAATCTGTCAGCTTTACTCCAGAATCAAAACTCAATATTTCAACCAAGAACACTTATAATCTTTGAAAATTTGGGGGTTTATTTGATGATAAACTAAAAACCCCTAACTTGTAACAACTAAATAAATAAAATATACTTGATTGTCATCCAAATACATGCATGAAATAATGAATATTTCCAGCCCCTTAGGAGCATCAAAAACACCAAAAATTTGTGGTTTTGTTCATTTCAATCTTGGGTTTATAGGAAGAGTCATGAGATTTCACCATTTTTGAATGTTTAAACCCATTTCATGGTTCATCCTCATCTTCAAACCTCAAGAGTGTCACTCAACCAAGAAAGATGAGTTTGGAGCATCAAAGATGCAAGAAAAGTACTAAAAAGAGCCAAAAATCGAAGTTTAACCTATACAATCTAATCTTACCTTGATGATGCAACTACTTGAACTTTTGAAACTTGATTAATCCTTCAAAAACTCAGATTTTGGAGAGGTAAGATGGCTGATTTTCTAGAGAGAGAGAAGGAGAGAAGAAGAGAGAAAATGAATGAAAATTTTTGAAAATGAAATGATGGAATGAATTGGGAAGGAGGTGAAATGATTAATGTATTGGAAAAAGAAAAGAGAGAGAGTGGTGTGTAGGGGGGGTGGCCGGCCAAATGGGCCAATCCCATCCCTCTTTTTTTTTTTTAAATGTGTAATCCTAATACTGTTTGCTCAAACGCAGTGTCGGGTTTTCGGTGATTTTTGGTAAAAACCGACTTTTTCGAAGGTGAATTTAGAATATTTGGAACAGTTTACTTTTATTTTTAATAAAGTAACATATTTTATATAAGTTGACTTTAAATTTGGCATTATCAGGTTTTCGGGTGACTCTGGGCCGGTACGGGCTTTTTCGGGCAAATTTTCGGGAATTCTAGGTTATCTCCAAAATTTTTCGCACTCTCAACCTTAATTCTTCCTAAATAAATATAGGATTAAGATTTCACTAAGAATTATACTAATGAGTGATTATCGGGCCGCTAACCTGAGAGCCGAATTTTGTCGGTTGTCACATTTACCCCCTGTTGAAAGAAATTTCGTCCCGAAATTTACTATTTGCCATATCCAGGAGGCTCTTTTGTAAACAGGTGAGGGTACTTGCTCTTCATAGAAGCTTCTCGTTCCCAGGTAAACTCTGGTCCATGCTTTGAGTTCCAACGGACCTTGACAATAGGTATCTTACTACGCCTTAACTGCTTGACTTCTTGGTCAAGAATTTCAATTGGTTCCTCTGTAATGCGTAGCTGCTCATTGATTTGAACTTCCTATAATAGTAGAACCACTGTTTCCATGGATAAACTTTTCTTCAGATTCGAAACATGGAAGGTATCATGGAGGGCACTGAGTTCCAAAGGTAAATCCAATTTGTATGCAACTAGTCCGACTCGCTCTTGTATCTCAAATGGTCCAATGAATCTAGGACTCAGTTTTCCTTTCCTTCCAAACCCTAGTAATCCTTTCCATGGTAATACTTTCAAAAGTATCTTGTCACCAACTTGAAATTCCAAAGGCTTCCTGCGAGTATCAACATAACTCTTATAACGATCCCTGGCTGCTTTTCAGCCTTTGCTGCATTGTTTTAAATTTTGTCCGTTGTTTCTTGAACGATATCGGGCCTAGATGGTTGTCGTTCTCCAACCTCTAACAAACTAAGTTGTGATCTGCATTTACGTCCATAAAGAGCTTCGTATGGAGCGTACTGAATGTTGGTATGGTAACTGTTATTGTAGGAAAATTCAGTCAATGGTAGATGATTGTCCCAACTTCCTCCGAATTCCATCACGCAGGCACACAACATGTCCTCCAGCGTTTGTATGGCTTCCTCTGTCTGTCCATCCGTTTGAGGATGATATAAGGTGCTTAGATCTAACCTTGTGCCCATCGCTTTGTTTAATGATTGCCAAAAGCGTGAAATAAAGCGACTATCTCTGTCGGAAATAATTGAAACGGGCAATCCATGGTGCATAACGATTTTGTTCACGTAGAGTTGCGCAAGTCTGTCTATACTGAAGTTTTCTTGAATTGGTAAAAAGAGCGCCGATTTCGTAAGGCGATCCCCAATTACTCATATTGAGTCATGACCTTTCTTGGTTTTGGGCAATTTGATCACAAAATCCACTGTTATCTGCTCCCACTTTCATTATGGAATTTCCGGCTGTTGCAGGAGTCCGGATGGCTTCTGGTGTTCTGCCTTGATCGTGGCACAGGTCAAGCATTTACTAACATACAGAGCTATATCCTTTTTTATCCCAGGCCACCAGTAGTGCTCTTTTAGTCCTTTGTACATCTTGTCAGATCCTGGGTGTATCGAGTATTTCGTCAGATGAGCTTCATTCATGATCATTGTTCTCAACTGATCGACCTTTGGTATCCATACCCTATCCTTAAAATAACGTACTCCCTCATCTTTCACCTCAAACTCCTTTTCCATCTGGTGAAGAGTTTCTTTCTTCAGGTTTTCTACTTTCAATGCTTCTTCTTGAGCTTCAAGTATTTGACTTTTCAAACTGGTTCGTACTAATACTCCTATGGCTCGCGTCCTTGTAGGCTTCACTCTTTCCTTCCTGCTCAGCGCATCAACTACAACATTCGCCTTCCCTGAGTGATACTTTATCTTGCAGTTGTAGTCACTGAGCAGTTCGACCCATCTTCATTGTCTCATGATTAGCATTTTCTGGTCGAGAATGTGTTGAAGGCTCTTTTGATCTGTGAAAATGGTGCATTTTGTTCCATAAAGGTAATGCCTCCAGATCTTAAATGCAAACACCACAGCTCCGAGTTCTAGATCGTGAGTGGTGTAATTCTTTTCGTGGACCTTTAGTTGTCTAGACGCGTCGGCGATGACTCTCTCGTTTTGCATCAAAACACATCCTAAGCCCTGATGTGAAGCATCACAGTACACCACGAAGTTATCCGTTCCTTCGGGTAGTGTCAGTATGGGTGCATTGCACAACTTTTGCTTGAGTAACTGAAACGCTTCTTCTTGTTTCTCTCCCCAAATAAACTTCTTGTCTCTTTGAGTTAAGGTTGTCAGCGACTGCGCAATCTTGGAGAAATTTGCAATGAATCGCCGGTAGTAGCCTGCCAATCCGAGAAATTGTCGAATTTCTGTCGGCGTCTTCGGGGATTCCCATTTCTTTATAGCCTCAATCTTAGCTGGATCGACATGTATTCCCTCTTTATTCACCACATGACTCAAAAAGTGTACTTCTCGAATCCAAAATTCGCACTTTGAGAACTTGGCATAAAGCTTTTCAGCTTTGAGCAACTCTAGTATTAATCTCAGATGTTGCTCATGGTCCTTCTTTCTTTGAGAGTAAATCAGGATGTCGTTGATGAAGACAATTACGAACTTATCCCTGTACGGTCGACATATTCTGTTCATCAGATCCATGAACAATGCCGGAACGTTAGTTAGACCAAATGGCATGATCAAGGACTCGTAATGACCATACCGAGTTCTGAATGCTGCCTTGGCGATATCTTCCTCTCGCACTCTCATCTGATGGTATCTAGATCGAAGGTCAATCTTGGAAAAGTGAGTAGCTCCTTGCAATTGGTCAAACAGATCATCCATGCGTGGAAGAAGGTAACGATTCTTGATAGTGATCTTGTTCAGCTCCCTATAATCTATACACATTCGAAAGTATCCGTCCTTCTTTTTGACGAACAAGACCGGGGCTCCCCAGTGTGAAGAGTTGGGTCGGATGAGTTCTTTATCTAACAGTTCTTGAAGATGATTCGACAATTCCTGCACTTTTGATGGCGCCAGACTAGACGGTGACTTTTTTACAGGGGCCGCTCCTGGGACTAAGTCAATGTGGAACTCCACCTGCCTTTGTGGGGGTAATCCAGGCAACTCCTCCGGGAACACCTCGGAAAATTCTCGCACAATCGGAATGTCCTGGATTTGCTTCTCTTTTGTCTCCTTATCCACGACATGCGCCATGAATGCTACACATCCCTTTCGTAGATGACTTCGCATTTTCATATATGACACTATCTTAATGTCTCTCCTTGGCTTTTCTCCATGTACTTCGAGTACACCTCCTTCAGGTAGTGCTAACATAACTATCTTCTCAGCACAACATATCGTCGCTCGGTGGTTAGACATCCAATCCATACCAACTATTATGTCAAAACTCCCTATCTTGATCGGATTAAATCTATACTAAGGTCCTTTCCTGCTAAGCTCAGTGTGCATTTCTCGACTACTTTTCGACTTTTATCTGAATGACCTTGAGATGTCTCTTCTGACTAGTGCTCTACTTTCTTTAATTACCATCTTTCCATTCGATGGACTCTACGACTACCTTATTTCTTCTATTTGCGACAAGGTCGGTAGTAACTTGAGTGAATATGGTAGGTACGACTTCCGGGACTTGTTGGGCTATTAGTTGAGCAATGTTGATCGATTAATTCTCACCGTTCACTTTCTAGCTACATGTGTTTCTTCTGGAAAATGCGGTTCTAAATCATTTGTAAAATGTATGTTTGATTAAAAGTTGTCTTTAATAAACATTCAAAAATATTTGTATTTTATTTATGAGAATTTCTTTACAATAAAATCGATAAGAACGTCTTTGTGGTTAAATAAAGATTAATTTCATAAAAACTTAATATATATCTGAAAGGGTCAAAATTTGATGCTAATGCATCCTTAAAATATTTTACTCACCCAAGCTAAGGTTTAAATGGGATAACCAAAAGTACACTTTGAAATTCTTTCAAATTCACGAGAGTTACAAACGAAAGGATCAAATTTGCCAACAGTATTACCACAAATTGTCAGCCCAAGTCAACTCTCCTAGTCGTCCTTCTTGCCGTCATAACATTCTCTACAACATTGGTGGTACATTCTTCCAAGAGATGCACCAAGTTTGTCAACTAAATTATGGCCTGATTCTATCTTGATGCCATGCTTCGACTATTTTGCAATCCGTCGGCGAGTGTTCGCATAGTTCGAGCCTCTCCTTGTGTCATACTAATATTATGAGCGATCAATATCCCCGAAAGGATACGAAATGATCTTGCATTACCCCAATGAGTTATTGCCAGTCCACTCCGAAAGGTTGCCGCAACTGTCTTCTGAGTTGTCTCATATGAGATGCTGGGAGGTTCGGGGTGGATCGATTGAAATGTCTTCGCTTGTTACTCCAATGTCGGAATTGTAATGCCTAGACGGGTCTTTCTCCGAAATCTAAGTAATAGTGTTCGACATAGTGATTGTAGTGTCCGCATAACTTATTAACGCGCCTTCAAACTACTAGTGACATCCTAAGCGCTAACGCAGGAGTGTTCAATAGTGGCGTTACTTTACTTAAACGCGTAAGTGCTATAGTAAATATCAATATCATGATATGCTTATGTGAACTCACACGATTTATGTTTTTCAGGAAATTTTTCGAAGGTTCCAACTTTTATTCTCTAGCCGTATGATTGGTTCATAAGTCTTATCCTACTTATATCATGGCTAGGCGTAGGTGATCAGGCTCCGCCTATCTATGATATATCAGAATAGCACCTATCTTAATCATACTAGTATTTAAATTCTCCTATACTCGAAATCCATAATTAAAAGTTTTAACTTATTTTAGAAAAAAGGTTGGTTATAGTACTTGGTTTTTATGAAAAACCGATGTTCTCTATAACCTATGGCTCTGATACCAAATCTGTAACACCCCGCTAAAGCGGAAACGCGAGGCGTGACAGCTAAGATTTCAATGCGATAGGAGATAAACAACATCAAACATTTCATTTCAAGTTCATTGTTTACAGTACCAAAATTTACATAACCAACCATAATTACAAAGTTCAAATATTACAAAACAACATTACAAAAGAAAAGTTTAGGTTTGATGTCGGTTGCAGCACAAACACTTTCTAATACCTTCTATTTTCCTGAAAAGCATGTTAAAAACAAGTGTCAACTACAAGAGTTGGTGAGTTCACAGGTTTTATATGCACAAAACATTTCATATGCAGAAATCTTTATCGTAAAACCAATGTTCAACCTCAACTGTTAAACATAACATTTATGCAAGATATATTCTCGAGCCACTACTAAACCTAAACCTTTGCCCCAACGATCTACCTCAGAGGTGGTAGCGAACCACATGGGTAGAGCGTTCTTGCGAACTACCTCAGCGGTGGGACTAAAACCCCACATGTGTAGACGCTGCACTACCTCAGCGGTGGGACTAAACCCCACATGTGTAGTACCACATATGATTACGTGCACCCTATACTCGTCAGTAAACAAAGGGTGGGTCCACTCTACCAAATAGCGCTATCCACAATAACCATTGGCTCGAAACGAGTTAATAGTAGTGTATTCAACATGGGACTTTTACTCAATATATATCATTATTTGCATAAACAACCGCTCGCAAGCAAATATTCATAAATCATTTATCAAGCAACATGCTTTTCACCCCAAAACGCGTAAAAACGGTAAAATAGGGGCCGTGAATACTCACCTTGAGTAGCTTTGCGTTTATGACAATCGGTAGTGCGTGAATAATCCCGACTCCAAGTCTACTTATGCCCTATCACATACGTAATTGACGTAAGTCTAAATTCAACGGTCCATATCTAGCTAGTCAATACCGATATCCTATTATAATGCCTTTACTTAATTTTATTAAGTTCAACTTAGTATAAAATAGCTTTAGTTACTTTATAATAATATCCAAACATGTGGAAATTCTTGAAGTTTGCAAAATAACATTTTTGAAAAAAGTCAGATTCCGGCAGATTTGTCTTATTGCAAAAGTGTCACCTTTAAGCCTAGTTCCAAAGGGAGATAAGTTGCCAAAATTTTACCTACTGATATTGGGGATATTAACATCATTTCCTCCAAATTTCATGATTTTTGAAGGTGTCTAACATATTTTAAAAATTCTTGAAAAATCAGTGTGCATGCACCAGTCTTGAAAAGACAAGTCTGTGGAGTTTGTGTCATAGAGATCTCATTACTATTCCAAAATTTGAATTTCAAAAGGGATTTTAAAGTTAATTCAAATATCTAACAAATGAAACTTGTTTCACACGATTTGGATGATTTTTGAATGAGATATGACCTCATGAACTCAAGCATGTGAATCTGCCATCATTGGGCAGATTGCACTCCGAATTTCATTTCATTGGTTGCACATTCAAAACTCCACCAAATCATGTGATTCCAGATTCTTTAGAAAGCCATCTCACTGAACTTGAACTTAGAACCAAGAATCATGCATTTTAGTTAAGTTATCAAGAAGATATGCATGCATGAAGTTGATACAAATTTCTGACTAGAAGCTGATGAACAACAAAAAGTTTCAACATGGTTGAGGGCTCAAAACATGGAATTTTTGAGTGATTACAGTGGGGTTTGAACCCTAACACATAAAATATTGTACCATAAAATTTCCAGAAGAGAATGAATCCAAAAACACCCTTTTTGGGTCGTCCAAACACCATGCAATAATCTGTCAGCTTTACTCCAGAATCAAAACTCAATATTTCAACCAAGAACACTTATAATCTTTGAAAATTTGGGGGTTTATTTGATGATAAACTAAAAACCCTAACTTGTAACAACTAAATAAATAAAATATACTTGATTGTCATCCAAATACATGCATGAAATAATGAATATTTCCAGCCCCTTAGGAGCATCAAAAACACCAAAAATTTGTGGTTTTGTTCATTTCAATCTTGGGTTTATAGGAAGAGTCATGAGATTTCACCATTTTTGAATGTTTAAACCCATTTCATGGTTCATCCTCATCTTCAAACCTCAAGAGTGTCACTCAACCAAGAAAGATGAGTTTGGAGCATCAAAGATGCAAGAAAAGTACTAAAAAGAGCCAAAAATCGAAGTTTAACCTATACAATCTAATCTTACCTTGATGATGCAACTACTTGAACTTTTGAAACTTGATTAATCCTTCAAAAACTCAGATTTTGGAGAGGTAAGATGGCTGATTTTCTAGAGAGAGAGAAGGAGAGAAGAAGAGAGAAAATGAATGAAAATTTTTGAAAATGAAATGATGGAATGAATTGGGAAGGAGGTGAAATGATTAATGTATTGGAAAAAGAAAAGAGAGAGAGTGGTGTGTAGGGGGGGTGGCCGGCCAAATGGGCCAATCCCATCCCTCTTTTTTTTTTTTTAAATGTGTAATCCTAATACTGTTTGCTCAAACGCAGTGTCGGGTTTTCGGTGATTTTTGGTAAAAACCGACTTTTTCGAAGGTGAATTTAGAATATTTGGAACAGTTTACTTTTATTTTTAATAAAGTAACATATTTTATATAAGTTGACTTTAAATTTGGCATTATCAGGTTTTCGGGTGACTCTGGGCCGGTACGGGCTTTTTCGGGCAAATTTTCGGGAATTCTAGGTTATCTCCAAAATTTTTCGCACTCTCAACCTTAATTCTTCCTAAATAAATATAGGATTAAGATTTCACTAAGAATTATACTAATGAGTGATTATCGGGCCGCTAACCTGAGAGCCGAATTTTGTCGGTTGTCACATTTACCCCCTGTTGAAAGAAATTTCGTCCCGAAATTTACTATTTGCCATATCCAGGAGGCTCTTTTGTAAACAGGTGAGGGTACTTGCTCTTCATAGAAGCTTCTCGTTCCCAGGTAAACTCTGGTCCATGCTTTGAGTTCCAACGGACCTTGACAATAGGTATCTTACTACGCCTTAACTGCTTGACTTCTTGGTCAAGAATTTCAATTGGTTCCTCTGTAATGCGTAGCTGCTCATTGATTTGAACTTCCTATAATAGTAGAACCACTGTTTCCATGGATAAACTTTTCTTCAGATTCGAAACATGGAAGGTATCATGGAGGGCACTGAGTTCCAAAGGTAAATCCAATTTGTATGCAACTAGTCCGACTCGCTCTTGTATCTCAAATGGTCCAATGAATCTAGGACTCAGTTTTCCTTTCCTTCCAAACCCTAGTAATCCTTTCCATGGTAATACTTTCAAAAGTACCTTGTCACAAAAGAATGAAAGTAACACATATCAATGAAGATTAACAAAAGCTAAAAGAAGACAAAAAGAAACTAAAAGAAACACAGATAAACACAGAAATCTAAGCAAAAGAAACTAGCAGAAAAATGGAAAGGGAAATGGAGAGAAGACTAAAAGATATCAATGAAGATTGACTAGCTAAACACATATATCCATAATAATCATAATAATAAAGTAAAATTAATCTAAGCAGTCATATCATCATCAATTAAGTTCTAGCTACTATCCCCAATGCAAGTTAAGTAATCTGAACCACCGTTGACCACCGCCGTTCTAAACCATTGCAAGCCAGGCCACCAACACCTTGAACCACTATCACTGACCATCACCGATCTGGACCATTGTCGACCACCACCAATTTGGACCAATGCCCACCACCATCACTCTCGACTACTCCCCACCACCACCAGCGCGGTTTGGACCAGTGTCGACCACCACAAATGTAAACCACCCTGAACAACCACCAATTCAGTTTCAAATTTAAAAAAAAAGGGTATTTTGGGCATTTACTAATATTTCATTTTTATTTCCAAGCTACAATATGTGAACCAAACAAACAAATTTCAGAATCTTTAATATAACATATATGGATTTGGATCACAAGTGTTCAACCATGGTTCTTTTCTTCAGTAGTAATAGTATCCATGAAACGAAGTTCTATGATTAACATTTTTTTCCACAAGTATTGTTAATTAGAGTGTTGACAAACATGATACATATATGGATTTGATTTGGATCACAAGTGCTCAACCATGGTTCTAGAGTAGTAGCGTCTGTTAAAAATTTCCTCCAACGCCAGGTTACGTGAAGGATTGGATGTTGAGGTTAATAGGAGAAATGAATCTGAACCATTGATCACTTTTAATCTCATGCCATCATATGAATTGCGCTTTAGAATAGAATCGTGCACACATGCTATAAATTAGACAAAAAAAGGGTAAAATTTGGTGATTTTTTACGGTGACTATTGTTGATTTGTATAGTTTTATGTTGATCATATCTGACACCATTAGCTCTCACCTAGTATATCGTAAAAAAAACTTTGGCTTTTTGTATTCAGCCTTGCACAATGCCTAAAGAAATTGTGTCAGCTGGGGAGTTGGATTGTGAATGAATACTAGAAGGGCCAAACCACGGAAAAATTAATAGACAACACACAAGGGTACTAAAACTAAAAGAGTTTGCCAACTTACCTCCATCGCGTAATCTATCTGGAGCAACTTAATTAGCTTCGGATCATGGCTCCCCGATAAACGAAATCCCAATTGGCAACCCGCATCTATCATACCTGACCTACAAACACCAAGTCAATGTTAAATGGATCGATCCAAAGAAAACTAAGTGGGGATCAAGATAAGTATGTGTTACAAAAGATAATTGGTTAAAGAAGCATATACCGGAACAGTCACAGCAGGCAATCAAAGAAAAATTTCCAGCTATTGAATATCGAACCAAGTGTAAATCTAGATCATGCATTATAGGCAATCCAGTTTCTTTTTTGATCAAGTTAAAAAGATCTGATTTTTGTTGAATTCTTCGCGATTTAATTAATCCCAAATTGAGAAACATAAGAAAGATTGATTTTTATTCTTGACCCTGATAGAAAAACAGAAAAATATTGATTCTTTTTCTTGAATTTAGCTAAAATTCACCTAATTTAACAGAGGAAAATTGCTAATTTCCTCAATTTCATCAACACCCAGGTTGAGAAACATAAAAAGGATTGATTTTTATTCTTGATGATAGCTCAAATTCACCAAATTCGAATGGATAAAACTGAGGAAAATTGCTAATTTCTTTAATTTCATTAACGCCCGGATTCAAAAACATAAAAAAAGATTGACTAGTATTCTTGACCCAGACAAAAAAAACACGGAAAGATTGATTCTTTTTCTTGAATTTAGCTCAAATTCACCAAACTCTTATGAGAAAA
>CM058042.1:96452529-96483078 GCA_030169165.1 Centaurea solstitialis
GAGAGAGAGAGAGAGAGAGAGAGAGGTTTAAGGGAAAACCTAAAAAAACGGAAAACCAATAAACGCCCTTGTAGCCCTCTATTTGAACCATATGATTTATTTTTGGGTTTTTATGCACATATGCATTATGCACGTGCACGTATTACAAAATTACTCGTATGCACAAGAGCATGTTGGGGTTTTTGTGGGTATCCTCGGATCGAACTGACTCGAGGATTAACACAGATCTAACGAACCTCACTGGTTTGATAAATCTCATAGGTTTAATAATCAAACTGATAAAACCTACGTGATCAAAAACTCACTGATTTGATCTTATCATGCGGAAGCGATAAAGCTAAAAACCCTTAAAAGCTTATTGATCTTTAATCGTTCTAGTTTAATCCTAATAGTTTAGATTCAGATCAGTTTACCTGGATTGCTCGAGATTTAGTCCACCGGTGATTGACTAACGAATTGTTCTTCTAGTTGAACAAGAAAAACCCGACAGCTGAAAAACCGAAACTGGAATTCAGATGATGATGGTAGCGGCGCTGATCGGGAGAGAGAGAGAGAGAGAGAGAGAGAGAGGAAACTGGAAACTGGTTATTAATTGGTGTGTCTAAAGCTTAACTTTTTCCTTGACCCATAAGCCTTATTTATATGGGGAGAAAAACACAGTTTGAATTGTATTCAGTTTCCATATAATGATTATCTCAAATCCTTTCCCTTTTAATTACTGGAAAAGAATTTGCTTATGATAATCTTTTATATATATATATATATTTATCTAATATATATTACTTATTAATTAACTATTATATATTTATTTTATCTAATAAATATATAATGTAACTAATTAATTAATAACCCTCTGACTTTGGTAATTCTGACTGAAATTACCCAATTGATTTATAATTCACTATTATAAATCCTAACTCTCCATTTCTGGGTTTCATCTAACTTATTCGATTTATAGGTCCTCACAGGTGTGACCCTCAAGTGTCTTGTAACATTGGATGTGTATTTACTTGGTTTGTCAACTCTGCACATAATTCCTAACAGACTCCCACTTGTGCAAGTTGGCAATACCGCCTTGATTACACGGACCTAAGGAGTCCCCTAGACAGGCACTTAGGCTGACCAGGTTACAAGAACTCTTATACCCAGACTGGTGATATAAATATTCCATAAGGAAAATAGTATCTATGAAACTACTGTTCATTGATTGGGTATATCTTGGCTTTTCCCTTTGCATCACGATATTTCATCTGTAAGTATGAGCTTGGAAGGTGTCAACTCTAAATACTCAAGATTCTGTTTTCTTGATTATCTGACTTTTACTGATAGGTAAACGACAAAGAACTAATCAGTTCGTTTGGGCATGGCCATGCACTTCATCAGTATACTCAGTCAGTCAAGACGGGCCCAGAAATATCTCTCTTCAGAGAAGAGGTGCAAATCCCATCTTGCATATCTGCCTTTAATACCACGGCTTCCGCTGAATCTAGTTACGCCCTTTATAGCCACCCTTTTACGGCGTAGCGGTTGAGTGCAGTAAGTATTCAGTGGTCCTCATGACGTTAAATCAGATACCTCAGGTGATAGGGACAACCACTGTGAGACTTACTTATGACTGATTCCAAGAAGTAATCTCAACTGCGGATCACGTCCGATATTTGCTACTCTATCAAATATCTGTGCAACTTTTAGTCTACAACACTTGTAGCTGTTATTCAGCAACTGATCATAACTACCTAAAAGTTCACAATGACTTTAATACCTTATCATGTTCCCACAATGATAAGTTGTCACGGACAGGTTTTGAATGAAAACTGGAAACTAGTTTCATTCCTGGATATATTAAAACATGCAAAATTTGAAAAAGTGATAAAGAAATTAATTTTGTATAGTCCATACTACACGCTGTAATAATAACAAAATTAAATGTCTTTTCTTTAATAACTTTCATAATATCTATTTAACGTTTGTTAAATACTGGTCTAAAATGAAGTATCACCTATCTTCAGTTTAAACCCTTTGATTAAAGTTTACCATTTTAATCAAAGTGATAACCAAAAATACAAGTGTGTTTTTACGATCTACTTGTATCTGCTAATTATTGTTTTGCAAACACCTCTTAAGACAATAACTAGAGTTTTATCATATTCCATGAACTCGGATATCTGGACTAACTACCAGTTCCTGAATATGTAAAACTACAACTTTCCTTAGTTGCTGTGTAGATGAATGATTTCTACCTGAAATCAGATTCCATTTACTATGCTGGTAAATTTACTGGAATTCTATATTTAATCCAACACTTTTATTATTGATTTTAAAGTCAATTATGACTTTACTTTGTTTCAAGGGTCTTGAAACTTTCATCCTTTTGACTAGAAAGGTAAATTATATCTTATGAATTCTTATCCTATCTGGATTATAAATTCCGAGATATATCGAATCAATAATTGTATCTTTTATTCTTTATCTTAGACTAGATAGAGAATAAATTGGGCTCTCACTTACTTATAAAAACTAACTATTACTCAAAAATTTACTATTGACTTAGTCAAAACTTTGATTAGTCAATTCTAATTTTAAGTAATGAACTTTGAAAATTTCTTTTATAAAACTTAACTGGATTTGATTGAATCCTAATACCAGAACTTGGATTCTTCCTAGTTTTATAAATATTTGTTATTAACGCCATCTGAGTTAATATCCTAAATTCTCTTTTTAAAACATTTGAATAATAAAACTTGATCAAACTTGATTAGTTAATTCTGAGAATTTCTTTTATAAAACTTAACTGGATTTGATTAAATCCTAATTCCAGAACTTGGAATCTTTCTAGTTTTATAAATACTGTTATTAACGTCATCTGAGTTAATATCCTAAATTCTCCTTTTTTATCACAAAACTATTATTCATAAATGTTTTATTCTCAAAACACATTCCTTTAAAATTTCGTGTGTTTTGATAGTTTTTACATAAATTACTTCAATTTAATAGATTTTATTGAAGTAATTATAACAGGCAACAACTAGGATCATACGGATTTAAGAATACTAAGCACAATCAGATATTTCAATGTCAAGACAATAATTTTTGAAAATAAAACCATAAAATTATAAATCCAAAATATAATCATCCCAAAAACTGTTTAAAACATAAATCTAGAATTAACTTGTTTTAAAACCATAAATCTAAAATGTCTTGACTTATATCGAAATTAACTTGTACTTAAGATCCTCATCAACTTCTGGGCACTTCACTTCTGACCTCCTACAATAGTCATTTGCTCTAGGTATCAGTATACTTGTAAACCAACAAGTAAGAAGTGACAAATTAAAGCAATCATAAATTTCTGAGGTTTACATACCTGCTTCATGACGCTTAGGGCAGTTTTGCCTCCAGTGACCGACCTCATTGCATGTGAAGCAGCGGTTCTCGGTCCTAGCTTTATTTGGCTTAACCTTCTTGCCCTTGCCCTTGCTTTTGCCTTTCTTGGGTGCACTCTGGACGGCCTGGACTGGTCCCTTTCCTTTGCTGGTGCTAGCATGCCCATTTTTCTTTTTCACCCCTCCGTCTTTCACCATCAAGACATCTTTGGTCTTGTTCTTGTTCCCCATATTCAGTTCAGCTGTCTTAAGCATGGAGTGCAATTCTGCTATTGTTTTCTCCATGTTATTCATATTGTAATTGACTACAAAGGGCCTGTAGTCTTCAGACAGTGAATTGAGTATGGTGTCAGTTGCTAGCTGCAACGGAACCGGATGACCAAGCCTCTCCAGATGATCTAAGTGCCGTTTCATTTTCATGACATGGTCACTTACTGATGTCCCTTATCATCTTGCACTCATTAAATGTTTTTGTGGCATCGTAACGTTCTGTACGAGCCTGGGTCTGGAACATGTCCCTCAGCTGGCGGATCATGTCATAAGCATTTGTATTTATGAGCCCTGCTTGCAGATCTGGGCTCATTGTTGCAAGCATGAGACAGGCAACATCCAGTAGATCATCGGAGTGCTTCTTGTGGGCATTCCTAGCAGCAGCCGGAGCATTTGCTGGAGGTGCCTCCCCAAGAAGCTCTTCAAGGACATACCATTTTCTCTCATATCTGAGCACAATCATCAGATTGCGCTCCCAGTCGAGAAAGTTAGAGCCGGTCAGCTTATCCTTCTCTAGGATAGAGCGGAGGGAAAGATTGTTAGTGCTGGTAACAGTGCTTGCCATCTACACAAATTAAAACTTTTGGTCTTTAGCAACTATAAATAGATTAAATTCCAATAATTATCAATAAACCCTTAAATGATCAATTTATTGGACTAGGATCCTTATTTCATACGTCCTGATGTGCGTAATGTTCTTGCTCCACCAGACCCGTATTTATTTCGGTAGGTAAGGACTTTTACCAATCATGTCTAGCTGACATGACTCCTAGATCTTTTCGGGACCACGGCAACTACCTGTGCATGTTTTAGTCCCTCTAAGTGCTTTTTTGGCCCGGTACCTCCCGGTGAACTTAATAGTACCAAAATAGATCTCACCATTTTGGGAACCTGATCACTATACTCTGGCCGGTACCACCCGGAGATAATTCGCAGAGTTATGTAACCCCTCCAGCTTCAGTTTGAACACAGACGTTGAATGTGTGATCACTTACAACACCTATGTACTTTACGCCGAAGGTGCCCCTAGATAGGTTGCACTACTGATCTATGATTTTCGGGGTTTTGAAAAACTTTATTTCCAGGATTTTTGAAAAACTGATTGTTATAAAGGCCACTGATGTTTTAAACTAACTGTTTCAAACATACATGTTATTTTAAAACTAAATTTTCTAAAATCACTTGCTAATTAAAACTAACTGTATTAATAGCACACCAAGTTGATTAAAACTAACTGTTTTTGTCAACTTGCCCTTTTATATAAAACAATCATCTATAGGTTTTAAAATAAAAAACTACCGTTTTGAAAAGTTTAAAAATTGGTAATTTTAAATACAAAACCTATACACTTTTGTGATATAACCTAGTTTTAAAAATAAGCTTTCTATTTAAAACTACTAGCATGCAAGATATCACAAATAAACAATTAACCATGCAATTAAACAACAATTAATCACATAACAGCTAATTATAGTTTTTGCCAACGTTTGTTTCCTAGGGACCAATAATGACCTATTTCACTAAAAGTTTCAAAAACTTGCTTAGCTCCCACTGGCCTCGCCATGTTTGTTAGTACTCCGGTAAGATGAAGAATTTTAGTAACTCCCACTGGCCTCGCCATCCCGAAAGAATAAAACATCTATCCTAAGGTCATTATTACATAAGGGGTTGTAAACGGCACGCAGGCCTCCCCGTAAATATGTCAAGGGTCTAGGTTGGCAAAACACTATAATATATATATATATATATATATATATATACTCAAACTGAGATGTATATAAAAAAAATCAAGCAATCACGCAATTATTTATGAAGCATAAAAGGCAATATAGTAAAAACGAGAAATAAACCTGGATCCGTTAAAATTATCTTGTCTCAATTATCGCAAAACTTGGTTTTAATTGGTTTATAAAAACAAACTGTTCTATAAGCCTAAATAATATTTTAACGTGAAAATAGTTTTTACCTGATTCATAAACTTATCTAGATTTATAGACTATAAATCTTACAAATCAAAAACCAAATCCAAAATATATCAAATCGGTTTTATCGATCAAAAATTTAAAGTACTGGCTTTTGTGTAAAACACGATATTAGGCTTATTTGAAAAACTCTAATCTTTTATAAAAGCTTATCAAACCGGAAAAACGAATTTTTATTTGATGAAAGTTTCCCAAAAATTTCAGATAATCTTAAAACCAAACGAGTCCCTATTTAGGCCATAACTTGGTCCAAAGAACTGGGTTTTGGGCCTGATAATATGACTTGGCCCAGACTGACGAAAAACCCTAGACCACTTTGCAGTCGTGTTCGTGTCGCGAAGACTCATCGTCCTCTCCAATCATTACCGTGGCCACTGCCGCGGCTGTCGGCCACCATCATCTTCGTTCATCGTCGATCACCCATCAACACCTTGCTGGTGATTCGGTTGGGTGATCGCGGAACTGTCGCCACCACCTCGCTGGTGGTTTGGCCGGGCGGTCGCGAAATCGCCGCCACCACCTCGCTGGTGGTTTGGCTGGGTGGTTTGCGAAATCGCCGCCACCACCGAACGCCATCGTCGTCGATTCGTCACCGCAACCACCATTGTGGTGTGGCCGGTGTCTTTTTGTAACTGCCGGCGAACAGAATCAAAACCGCCACCACCATTACGGTGGTGTTGGCCACGGCTGCCATCAGCAGCAGAGAGAATCGCTTCCCCGCCACCGCCCGGTTTAAACGGCGACGAAAAACGCCACCGTCTTTGGCCGTCGATCAAAATCATCCAATAACCGCCGCCGCTACCACCATCTGTGGTGCGGCCGGCTATCGCATCTTCGGCTGGCGATCGCACGATCAGCAGCCACTGCTGCCGCGAACACCACCGTCGCCCGCTGGACGTGGTTGAGGTACAGCAGCCGCACGCCGGCATTACTTGATGTGGTACAGCCGGCGACCGATCATCACCATCGTGAACAACCGCCGCCACCGCTAGGCGTGGTGCGGTCGTTGTTCTATCGTTATGCCGCCGCCGTCGCCACCACCACGCTGGTGCGACGGGTGTTTGTTTGTCGGGCGGTGGTTCGATCGGCTATCTGCCGTCGTTCCACCGCCGTGTGGGTTTCCGGCCGATGATGACAGTAGTGTGAACGACACCACCATCACCACCGCCTTGCGATCCAAGGCCGGCTGCCACCACCGTTCTGGTGAGGCAGCTTCGATCGGAGATGACCACAGCCACCACCGATCTGGTGGTTTGGCTACGGTGGTCTTAGCTTGGTGGTAATCGGCCACCGCTAGCCTAAATGATTTGTTTTTCGTACAATAATTCAAGTGATAAACATAAACTTTCGAATTTTGATGAAGATTGAAATTTTTATATATTCAAAACTTGATGCGAAAGAAACAAACTTAATTTTTTAACGGATCACAATCTGATAAAAGACTAAACGATTAATACAAGTGGCTCTGATACCACTGTTGGGGTTTTTGTGGGTATCCTCGGATCGAACTGACTCGAGGATTAACACAGATCTAACGAACCTCACTGGTTTGATAAATCTCATAGGTTTAGTAATCAAACTGATAAAACCTACGTGATAAAAAACTCACTGATTTGATCTTATCATGCGGAAGCGATAAAGCTAAAAACCCTTAAAAGCTTATTGATCTTTAATCGTTCTAGTTTAATCCTAATAGTTTAGATTCAGATCAGTTTACCTGGATTGCTCGAGATTTAGTCCACCGGTGATTGACTAACGAATTGTTCTTCTAGTTGAACAAGAAAAACCCGACAGCTGAAAAACCGAAACTGGAATTCAGATGATGATGGTAGCGGCGCCGATCGGGAGAGAGAGAGAGAGAGAGGAAACTGGAAACTGGTTATTAATTGGTGTGGCTAAAGCTTAACTTTTTCCTTGACCCATAAGCCTTATTTATATGGGGAGAAAAACACAGTTTGAATTGTATTCAGTTTCCATATAATGATTATCTCAAATCCTTTCCCTTTTAATTACTGGAAAAGAATTTGCTTATGATAATCTTTTATATATATATATATACATATTTATCTAATATATATATTACTTATTAATTAACTATTATATATTTATTTTATCTAATAAATATATAATGTAACTAATTAATTAATAACCCTCTGACTTTGGTAATTCTGACTGAAATTACCCAATTGATTTATAATTCACTATTATAAATCCTAACTCTCCATTTTTGGGTTTCATCTAACTTATTCGATTTATAGGTCCTCACAGGTGTGACCCTCAAGTGTCTTGTAACATTGGATGTGTATTTACTTGGTTTGTCAACTCTGCACATAATTCCTAACAGAGCATACAGTCCAGATGGAGGACTACGAGGGTTTTCCTCGTTTTTTCTATGAATCTGATTCTCTCTCTATATATATGGGTAGTTTATTTTACAAATCATTCTTAGAATACAAAAACATGCAAATCATCAATTTCATTGGTTAAATTAACAAAAAAATCATGAAATTATTTTATTTGATGAAATGTTTCATATAATTCATTTATTGATAAATTATTTCATATATTTGTGTTTTTATATGTAAAAATGAAAATATTTAATCGGAATAAGAAAAATACATGAAATAATTTCACCAGAATGAAAAATACATGATTTTTTCCCCATTTTTACATAAAAACTTCAAAATATGAAACAATGTCATTAAAGAGAGAATTATAATATATAGTTTCATCACGTTAAAAAATTTCATGAACCAATGCGAAAACATTTTTAAATTTTTTCTACCACAGTTCCCCCCTGTTAATTTCTCGTCAATGGCCTATATAACCAACCAAGAAAAGTACGTTGAAATCAACAAAAGCCTTTTGAATTCAACCAAAAAACTTTAAAGTTCTCTTGAAACTGTGAGATAACGCTAAAGCCAAATCATATAACTTTGCAAAACTTTAATATATCTTAAGGGGCTGTTTGGGATTGTTTATTTAAATTGTTTATTCAAACACTCCTTACTAAGAAAAATCCTACATCGGAAAAACACAAACATAGGTGCTTATGATTAATAGGATTTTTAATTCGTGATGAAATTATATATTTGGTAGCGTAGCCCATAAGTCCACAAAGCCCGAGCTACCGCATCAGCACCACATCAGCTTTATCCACAAACTCTCACCAAGCCCGAAATAGGAGCAACATTACCCACAACCCCGAACACCCAATATATATATATATATGTATATATATATATATAAAGAGAGAGAGAGAGAGAGAAGTTAATGCGAGAAACATAAATTTTTTAAGAAAGCACGAAGACGATTCTCAATCACTCATCCAATCAATAAATGCAGCTTTGACTGGGTCACCCTCCCTTAATCATCTCCACCATCCATGATCGTGTCAATCCTCCGTGATCGCGTCCACCGTAACCGAAAATGTGTGGCTGAGAATCGTCCTTGCTTTTTCTTAAATTGACATCGTTCTCGTATGAACCCACCTATATATATATATTTCAATAAAAAAGAGGAAGAGAGGAAGAGAGAGAAAGCGAGCTGAGTGGGATGGGAAACTCGTTCATGGGGCCCACGTCACAAGCCCGCGGTAGGCGTAGCGTAGTCTGCAAAAACCCGCAAGCCAGCCTAGAGGTGAGCAAAAGTCGGGACGCTCGAAAAGACCGGGCTCAGGCCAGGCCAGGCTGGCCTTATGTTTTATACTTGAGACCGATCTATGTGTAAAAAACCCAAATAATAGTGTCGGGCCTTGACCGGGCCTTGGAGGACGGTTTTTTTTTCCTAACATATAAAACTACATTTATTTTATAAATCTAATAATCTAAATGTAAACTAAAATTTACTTTATAAATCTAAAGCTTAAACTATAAATTAAATTTATTTTATAAAATAAAATCACAAACAAATTTATTTTAAACCATTAAAACTAAACTATATAAAACAAATATAATAAAAAATACATTTATTATTAAAAAAAGAGTAAATTACATATTTGGTCTTTGTGGTTTGATGATTTTAACACTCTGGGTCCATTTTAAAAATATCTATGGATTTGGTACCTGTGGTTTACACTTTATAACGTTTTGGGTCCATAGTTTCTAACTCTGTTAAAAATTTCTGTTAAGTAGGCTAATTACAGGGGTAGTTTAGTCATTTCATTATATTTCTAATTTCAATTAAAATTAGAAAGACTAAAAGTGTAGTTTACTCTTATATAATAATAAAAAATAAAAAATAATATTAAATTAACTTCTTTCTTCAACTCAATACCACCATTGCCCCGCCGCACCACCGCCACCACCCACCACCACGAATCCAAGCATTCTTGAACACATTATATAGAATAAAATAAAATTCCATAAACTACCAAGAATGTGAGAAACACATATCAACAATATATCAACACCAATAACATTCTAAACCCTAAATTGATGAAACCCTAAAAAATCGAAACCCCTAACTGTTTAGATTTGAAAATGAACCCAAATCTAATGAAAAATCAAAACCCTGAAGTTCTTTAGAGTTCTTTACATCTAGGAACCAAACCCAGATCTTGAAAAAAAAAACCCCTAAATGAAACCCTCATAGTTACCAAATCTTCAAGGATGAGATCTTTAATAACAAGATGAAATTGATGAATGAAAACGAGGGATGGAGATGGAGGTGAAGCCGTAGAACCGTGAATGAACACGAAAACACAAGGGTTAAAGATGGAGTCGCCGGCGTCCTTTGTTCCCTCTTAATTCTCTTCGCCGGAATTCAATTGGTACTTGCTGCGGCGGCGCCGGCGGTCGCGATGGCGGCGGCGGAGATGGTAAAGGGTATTGTTTACCTTCTCTTGTTGTGGTGGTAGTAAAGAAGAGGATCACCGGAGTTCAGTCATCATGAAGATGAGGGGTGGTAGAGGCGGCGACGGCGACCGCGACCGCGGATGGTGGAGGCGGCTGGTAATTTTGGTGTAGCTAGGGTTTTCTTGTTTGGTCGTGGAAATCAAAGAAGATGAATTGTTGATGATGTAAATATATAATTTTTTGTTATTTTTATTATTTTTATTATTTTATTGATAAATATTAAAATAAATTACATTTTTGGTCCCTGTATATTTAGGTCCATCACATTTTTAATGAAAAAATAAAAAAGAAAATGAAATGACTAAACTACCCCTGTAATTAGCCTACTTAACAGAAATTTTTAACAGAGTTAGAAACTATGGACCCAAAACGTTATAAAGTATAAACCACAGGTACCAAATCCATAGATATTTTTAAAATGGACCCAGAGTGTTAAAATCATCAAACCACAAGGACCAAATATGTAATTTACTCTTAAAAAATATACTAAACCACCGGGTCGGACCAGGCTCAGGCCTTGAACTGGACCTTTCGGGTCGGGTCGGGCCCTTAAATCCTCCAAAACGCACCCCGGGATTGGACTGGCGGGCCCTATCCGAGCCTTGGTCGGGCCAGGCTGGACCCCACTTTTCGTTGGGCTCGGGCTGGATCCGGGCCGAATACCCATCTCTACGCCGGCCTGACGAAAAACCCAATGACGAGGGTCTAAATGATGATTTTGCACATAGACAAAACACGCCTCCAACTCCAAGTCACCACCACCCCCATTTATTTTATTTCTAAAAAAGGACAAAGGTAAAATGGCAAATTATTAATAAGAAAAAAATGTGTAGCTATTTTGGTCCTAAATTTTTTGATCGTTGCCTTTTTCGAAATTCGCAAATCGGTAAAAACCCTCTGCAATTCCCCAAATCAAACCCTCACTCTTCCTCCTCCGTGATCGCCGGCCACCGACCGACCTCCGTCAATTGTCAAACTCCGGCGAGCCGGTGAACTCTCTACTCATGGTAACTACTTCTTCTATTCCTATGCTCTTCTCTTCTCTATTCTTTTTCATTTCTAGGTATCATACTAACATTCTGCACTCACTAATTGCATTTCCAATGGGGATTTTTGTTCAATTATCTATTTATCTCACTCTTTGTGTAGCATAGAAGGCGTAATTTACGAACTAGGTTAGCTTTTGATATAGGAGTTATAAAGCCTGTTCGATTGTTGTTGAGGATTCATTCCTTTAGTTGATTCCTTTAGGGCTAAGAAACGTTTGCAACATTTTATCTTGTAATTGCAAACTTTTATTTAGACATGGATTGGGGAAAATTTACTTGAATTCTGCTGTTACTTAAAATTGTATTTTGTTTTGAGCTTTTTGAACCTAGCTTGTTTGTTATCTGGATCTGAAACTATGTGGATGTGCTTTGTTGTGAAAGATTGGGAGGCTGCTTTCATTTGCAAAGCTTAATGCTTGGTATACTCGCTGTGTATGGTTTCAATTTATTCCCTATATGTACATGTGGTGATGTGGAAGTGATTGGACTGATGTAGCTCTTTGATTTGATTATGAAGTCTTCATAAATAGGAAGACTCATTTTTTTTGTATCGATAACCTTGGCAGAAAAGTTCCCTAGGTATGGATTTATGATGAGAGAGATACATGGTGGAGAATATGTATCCTAGGTTTGATAGAAGAGACTTTTAACTGTCATGATACCAAGTTCAATCAAAATCCACAGCTACCTTGGATGTCATTACCAGGACCATGCTGTCCCAATATGTGTCTATGTGTGTTAAACTTGTCTTTGAGGTATCCCACAGACTCACACGATGCCTATGTTTGAATTTTTTTCTGAATACATAAGCTCCTTATGGCTTATGGGTCTGTTCCAGTCTAAACGTATCCTTGGTGCTGCTCGAAATTCTAATAAGCACCAACCGTACATGATTATACATACCTAAAGAGATTCATCTATTCGTGAGTATGACAACATCCAATTTTACGTCCAATGCATCTAGAAGCCGGACCTCACTATTTTTTAGGAATTTTTGGTGTGATCCCATGTGCATGAACACCGTAATTAATGTTGAAATTCGTTTTGTTCATAATACCACTATTTTTAAAGGATCAACTTAGGTGGGGATTTTTAAAAGGAATAGCCTAGCATAAAATTTGTCACTATGCAGTACTTGGGACGTCATACTGTTACGATTGTTTTGTGATTTGATTCTTTGGTTGGAATTAGTTTCAAGCTCAGTAAAGCGTACTATCAAGAATGACAAAGAAACTCAACAAGTGCTCTCGGTTCTCACTACCTCACTGCTTGTTTATCATGTATACTCTTGTGGCTATCCACGTCGTATTAGTGCCTTTGTCTGGATGTTCACTATATAACATTGTTAGTGTGTCTAACAGTTGAAGACCCTCTTTTATTGCTGTCTTGCTTAATTAAGTTATCATAAATATGCTAATAAGTATTCTCTGACGGTCTGACCTCTTCTTTATGCAGTGCACATTGGAAGGTTTATGAGCAATTGACTTCATGGTTTTAAAATTCTGAGCACTCAACTCTATGAGCATGGACAAACTGATCCCAGACTGCCCATATCCTGGTTGTTTCTTTTGTGTCATGAAAGAAGGGAACCCAAACAAGCGGAGAGCTAGCATCATGAAATTTTTCCGAGAGCTTCCTTCACAAGATGATGATGGTCAAGTTCTCCCTATAAGTGGCCTTTGGAATACAGCTATGGCACACCCCAATGATCCGGAGTTCATTGAGTTGGGTATATTTGAATGCATGGCAGCACTCATATGGAAGGGCTTGAAGAATCGCCGCTGGCTGTCTCATGATCAGAATATCTACATCCCGTATTATGCTGCACATATAATTGGATCCTACACCATGAACATGGAAGATTTTGCTGAAACGGCCGTCAATGCTGGGGTAATCCCACCTTTGGTTGAACTTTTAAGGGGTAGGTTGACTTGGGTTGAACAGAGAGTTGCTGTACGAGCTCTAGGGCACTTGGCTACATATGCCAGTACTTTCCCTACTGTTGCAAGTCATGGAGAGATCCTTGAGCTCTGTATCCAGTTAGCAATGAGTTCCCTTGAGATTGTCTACTCTCACTTTTATCAGAACACCGACAGAAGACTTAGTTATCATTGTGATCTTCTTACACGTGGTATGGGTGGTGTAGAGATGGAATCAAGGAAGGCTGAGGAATGGGCTAGTCAATTACAGTGCTGGTCTCTTCAACTTATAAATTGTTTTGCCTTTAAGCCCGAGTTTCTTTCCACAATATGCAAACCAGAATTTCTTGTAAAACTTCCTGGTATGTGGGGTGGACTGGTTAATGAAAATTCACCAGCAGGTATTGGCTTATTAAGAACAATATGTCATCATAAATTCGGAAGAGGACCTGTTAGCAGCTGCCCTGGTGTAATCGAGGCATTATGTAATATTGCACGCTCATCGGATGACTGGCAATATATGGCTATTGATTGTCTTCTATGGTTGCTCCAAGATCCTAACACCTTCCATAAGGTAATATCTAATATACTGAAAGGTCATTCAATATTTTTTTTTCCAATAAATTAGATTGTGGTAGAGGCTAAGTTGTTGGCAGGATAATCTATTAATCTCTAAAGAACTATAGCCACAAACTTTGAATTGGCCATCCCACATGTAAAGTTGTGCATTATAGATAAGTGATAACAGTCATGATCCACACTCATAGAATACCATGTGAAAATTTCATGGTTTTGATATATCAATTGCTGTTAATTAGTACTGATGAGGAAATGAAATCATAACAACTGCAAGCAAATGGAAGGAACATACAATGTTCTAGGAGGGCAGGCCTGCTTGCTAAAAGGCTTGGAGAAAGTAAAAAACTCTAATAAATTTGGACAATTGTATTTCTGCTGTAATCTGGGAGTAGCAACTCCTGCACAGTACACATTTGCTCATGCTTTTTATCAAATTGATGATTATCATTCTTGAAATAAACGTTCCCTTATCAGATTAGATCAATGTAGACTCATGGTCTAAATTTGCTTTCTTTGTATCCGGATATAGAGATTTGCTCAAGGTTAAACACCGCTTTTTCCTTCAGGCAAGACCATGAAAGTCACTTTCAGCCATTATCACTAGAGGTGGCAATTTAGTCCATTGACTGCTCTAAACAATCAAATTGTGGATCACATTTTTTGACTTTTTAGATGGGTCCTAGGGATAACATTCTTACCAGATATACCTAGAAGGGTTGAGCTGGGCTATTGGTTCATGATGAGGTGTAAGACTCTATGTTCATCCTAATGTCTGCTGACATGAGATGGTACTATGATAAGGTACGTACCATTGGACGCATTTCCACACTTTTGGTGATCTTACACTGCCTTGATGTGTAAGTTACGTTTTGATTTGCTGATTGGGCGTATGTTTTCACCTATGGTCTTTGTTTTCAAAAAAGGTTTTTCTGTCTCTAGATGGAATTGTATGTGCTAAACAAAGTACGGCTTAGATTTATGATCTAGTGTGGAATTTTAGGGATTTTGAATATAAATCAGTTGACCCGCTAATGGTTGCTAGCAATAAATTAGTACCTAGTAATGAAGATTTAATTAGTGAAATGTGATAGGTTTGTGAAGCTCAACAAGCACAGGCCACAGTGCCATTTGCTTGCAATTGACTGCTTTGTACGTTACTTCGTGCCAGTGACTTTTGAAATAAGCTGGAATAAATTGAAATGAAGAATTTTTATGTATGTTATTTACAGAACAATATACATGTTTATATACACAAACCGGGCTCGAATTCAAATCCCTTTAATCGAGTTTCTAATAATTCTGATATATATGTACTTTTATATTCCCTTAACCTTCCTATGGACAAAATGGCAATCGATCTCCATGTTCTTGTAAGTGATTCTCACATGATGTATCAAACATCCATCTAGGTTTAATGAATCAGACAGATTGACATCATACAATAAGCATATCTAAAGTGGTGGTGAGTGGTGACCATGCTTATGTCATTTAGTAAAGTGCCATCGATGTTCTTTGCAGTCTGCTAGCACCATCTATTCTGCCAAACGGACTCTATTTGACCTCATATTTAAGGCATGGATACAAACACAGTGACAAAGTCAACAACACATCACACTGTTTATCTTTTGACTGGCTAGATATAAAGATTTGTTTGTAGTTCTTTTGATGGTGAAAATTAACCATAAACATCAGAACATAATATTCGAAAGTCCATAGATCAGTGGTGACATGTCAGAGTCTGAAGCTGTCTCATTCTGCTCTTTTAGTCTTTAGTGATCGAGTGATTCGTTTGCTTTGCAAAATATGAAATTGGCTATGCTTTGTTTTTAGTGAGGCTTAACTTGTAGGCTTGAATTGATCTTGGTCCTCTGACGTAAACATTTATCAGTATAAGTGTATAACTAATTCCGTATGTATTTGTATTGGCTAATTGTTGATTGTGTACTTCAAAAAAAATTGGGTTTCCCTATTTTACTGAATAAAGCTATGTTCAGAGTTTATTGTTAAAAAGATAGATCTTGCTGTCACAATTATCTGCTTGACATCCTCAACTATTAAAATTGCATAGCACTATTTTCACATTGATATATTTAAGTTTGACTATTGTAAAGTAGTCAAAAAACTTGCTGGTTTTTGATAGAAACATAAATGTCTCTGTCATAGTTTCCTTTGAAGGTTGTCAAATTTTAAGCTGAACTGAAGAGAAACTTATAGAAGGGGTAGCAACTGGTAAGAATTGGAAAAAGGTGAATGCTTGTATAGTTGTATGATAATCTTTTTGGCGAGTGAGGTAATAACCGAAGTCTAGTACCAAATCTGAGTCTAGCTCCAGCTCAGCTATCTTTTAACATACTAACAAAATGATTTCTGCCTACATATATTCTGTTATCATACAGGACAGTTTCTTTAACCCTTGTCCAGTACCAACTCCGAGTAATATGGTTCTGCAAACATTTGATTTGTAACACATGGTAAACGTTCTGATGCAAAGTGTGATAATCTGTTATGTAGGTAATAGAGAAGGCAGCACCTGCAGTTCTGGACCTAGCAGAGATCTCAACTCTCGGGGATCATAAGAAACTTGGAGATTCCATTCTCAACGTTCTTCAGGAATGTATTCAGTCACACGGGACAGGTCGCAACTCCGTCAGCAATCGAACGAAAGAAGACGTTGAAGAAATATTGCATTCGAGGGAGAGATTCAAATGGGAAAAGAGCATGCCTAAAGAGGATCTTCACATCAAACAAGCCGCAGCATTGGTCGTAAAACTGGAGGGTAACTCCCTATTTTCTTCCGGAAATATCTCTGGAGCAGCATCGAAGTACTCGGAGGCACTAGCATTGTGCCCTGTAAGATCTAAGAAAGAGAGGGTTGTGCTGTACAGCAATCGTGCCCAGTGTTATCTTTTGTTGCAACAACCGCTGGGTGCCATAAGTGATGCTACTCGTGCTCTTTGTCTTCATAACCCGGTTAATCGACATGCCAAAAGTCTATGGAGAAGAGCGCAGGCTTATGATATGCTTGGACTAGCTAAAGAGAGCTTGTTGGATGCTATTCTGTTTATAAACGAGTGCTCTCAATCAACAGATCCGGATTTGTCTTCTAGGCAGAACAAGGTCCCGGATTATGCAGAGCGGTTGGTCAAGAAGCAGATGCGTGCTGCTTGGCTGTTTAGGGAAGCTGCTATTAAGCATGGGGGCATCGATTGTGAGGCGGATGTTGGCGATGTCTATGGGCAAGGGAGTGATGACTCTGAATGGGAGACCGCCAGTGAAAGTGATGCGGGAAACGATGGCAGAAAAGAGATGAGCAATAATGATGGTGAATGGATAAATGATGAGGGAATTACGGACAAGAATGAGAAACATTCTACAAGAGGTACTGCCTTTACGATCTCTTATCCTTATTAACATACTTCAACACTTTTAACTTATATGCCAGGTGTCAGTCTTGCTCAGTGGAAAACTTGATTACATCGAACTTTAGTAAAGCGTAAAACTATATTTACAATAGTACAAAAATGTAAATTATTAGCATTAGGTTCAAATGAGAAGTGCTAAAAAAAATGAGAAGTAGAGAAGTGATCTCCACCACTCATCCGGTCAATAAAGGCGGCTTTGACCAGGTCACCCTCCTTGAATCGTCTCCACCCTCCATGAATCGCGTCATAATCTGTGATCGCGTCCACCGTAAGCGGTCAAAGCCGCCTTTATTGACCGGATGAGTGGTGGAGATCACTTCCCTACTTCTCATTTTTTAGCACTTCTCATTTGAACCTTTCTCATAATTATTATTGTTAGATGGTGACCGAATTTTCCATGCTTTTTCATGTCTCACCTCAAGTCCTGCAAATGTGCAAACTAGGTGCTTCATAACATATTAGTTAACGTTCTTTCTTTTTTGCTCTACTTTTGGCTTCTCTAACTGGTTTGGGATAGGATGTTTGTTGCATTACTGTTAGTCTGTTACTATAATGTTACCCTTTCAATTTTAGAACTACAGATCCAAACCATGAGGGTGTATACAAAATGTATAATATGTCATATGTGGTTGAACCATTAACTGTTCTCACTTTGTTTATGAGCCCCTTCAATCTTCGTTTGATAAGTCAACCAAGACATAAGGCATATTGAACTAATTTAAGGTAGCAATTTGGATCAAGTGTTGGTTGGATGCACTTTCTGCATACTTTTTTCTCTTCCGTAACCATGGGTGTCCAGCCAGCTTGCTCACACCTCGACTAATACCAGGACCCCGAATATAACAGCCAAGAAAATCTTCAATGGCCCTAAGGAGACTCAAAAGCGACCTATGAGGAGGAACACCAAGTATTAAGCAACTTATTTTCCACCCGACTTTTAATCACCATCTTCTGAAAGGGAGATCCCTTTTTTTGCTCAAAAACGTTATTTGTTATTCCTTGATGATCTTTACAATATTGTATTGTTTTGCTAGTGAAGGCATTGTTTGGTAACATAAGCTAGCTTGTTTTTTGTGTGCATGTTCGGATGGACAAAAAGTAGCTTATAAGCTAGCTTTTTGATAAGTTACTTGGAGGTAGCTTTTTGTAGCTTTTTCCAGTTATACTTTTCTTAATATTAGTTATTATACCTCAATATACCCTTTTTGGTCATTTTACATACCCATAAGCTAGTTTTGCCAAACATAAGTTGTTCATAAGCTAGCTTATCAGTCAACAACTAGCTTATCAGCTACCAGCTAGCTTATGAGCTAGTTTGTCAAAGACAGCCTAAATATCATAATCTGATCTACAATGTCCTTGATCAGCTGCTTATGGAGTTTACTTCTTTCATGTTATTGATGCTACATTACATTAACATTTGTTTGACATACCAATTTGTTGCAGAAATGAAACGTTGATTCAATGTGCAAATTCTAGAAGATGAAACATGATGGTCAATGGTCAAGACAAGCCATAGAAAGAACCAAGCGGGTTTTCATCTTTCCAACACTCGTGCCAGCCAGTCTTTCAGGTCCCTGCAAAGGCAGATGACCCCGTTTCTTTGCTTATATTGTGTTTGCGTTTTTCCTTTTAGCATATTTCGTGTTAAAATATGATTGCAAGAAAACCCTGATCTGAAACGGTTTGTACATTATTTTTCTTTTTTGTAATTTTGGTGTGTTTTTCTTTCGAGTGATTTAAGATGTATAGACCCTCTGGGGACTTTCGAGTAATAATAGTTCTAATATATTTGTGCACTCTTATTTTATAACGTGATATGACCGGTAATTATGAGATGAAATCCTTTCGAATGGGCTAAGAGAAAGAATACTTAGAATAATTATTCTTTTATTTCAATCCTCTCTCATGCTCAATTATCTCTTAACCTAGCTATGTTAGGGTCTTTATGAGATGAAATCCTTTCGAATGGGCTAAGAGAAAGAATACTTAGAATAATTATTCTATTATTTTAATCCTCTCTCATGCTCAATTATCTCTTAACCTAGCTATGTTAGGGTCTTTAACCATTGTTGTAGCTCCCATATGTATGGCCATGCCCCTTGTAGGTGGAGCAAGAAGAATCATCTTTCTTGGCATTGGCACAAGTTGGACATTCATAGTTCTTTTTTCTTTTTGCTTCTATAATTTGTTTTGATTACAATCTGTCTATACATTTTGAGTTTTGATTGCCTGCCTTTATTTTATTGTATTTGTGCTTTAGGTAAGATGTTATGCAAGCCATATCGGCTCGTTATAACTCGAGGGATCTAAGTCGTGGGCAAATCTTTCGAAATAACGAGTTGAAGTTGATGTTAATGTGGCGAAATATATAAATGAGTTTGTGGTCTTTAATACAACCTTCAGTTAACGTTACGGTTCAGGATCTCATTTTAAACCCCCCAACCATATGCTTCAACCCACATCGAGTTTTGGGTCTAGTAATGACAAGAAAAGAGATGGCTTTAAGGCGCCGTTTACTTGACGCTTATCCGGTAAGTGTTTACCGTGTCAATTTACCTTAGGAGATGAACATGACAACTGACAAAGACTAGAATCTTACCCAGTAAGAGCGATCACATTAACCGATAGTCTTATCTGGTAAGTGAGATTTATAAATCTTACCCGGTAAGTGAGATTTATAAATCTTACCGGGTAAATTGTTCACTTATACCAGTAAGCGGGTAAATGTTTAAGTAAAAGGGACCCTAAATAATTTTAAGAAAACATGAGACCAAATATATCACATTTGATAATACACGTGAGAGTATCCAATTGTCTCTGGACGACTTGGCTCTTAGATGTGTTTACAAGACAGAGAAACCCTTGATTTTCAATCGACTTGGAATCAACAGCATCCACAATGTATAGGGTTTTCATCAAGTTTTTTCACAACTTTTTTCTTATGCATTATTGTCACCTCAACAACCTAAAAACCTTTACATATTTCCACTATGTGAAAAACCCCACTCAAGCTTTTTCAAACTTTTTATGGTTCCACCATGCTAAACTTATGAAAAATAAAATAAAAAAATTAAGTTAAAAAGTATTTAAAATAAAAATTATAAAATTATAAAATATATAATTAATTTAATATTTTTATTATCATATAGTAAAATTCAAATATGGAAGCTTTACATGTATTAAAAAATAAAATTAATTAATAAATAAAACTGATAAACGAGACTTTTATAAAATTTTATAAAGTTAAAACTGATTAAATACGAAAAACCTATGAAAAAACAGGTCTTGCAGTTACGAGCTATGACGCAAAACTTCACCAAAAACCTCAAACGAAAAACCTCACCACTATGTGAAAAACCACCAAATGAGGTTTTTGCTTTTTGAAAAACCTCTTAAAAACCCTTTGAAAAAGCACATTGTCGATGCTCTAAACATTATTGTTCTCATTTTTAAAATAACTTTATAATGTGAATAACTAAAACCAAACTGATATTATCAAATTTTCTTAAAGCACTTTACTATATTTTCTATCATGCAAAAGGTCCATCTTTAACACTTATTCATCCATAAAGATTTTTACGTAATTTTTCTAAATTGATAATGCTTACCTAATTTTTCTAAATTATCCCTTTTTTTCTTTGATACGTTTAGTCACGAAAGCCTATTAAAATGTAAGATGGCTTGAAGTTATTCCATACAATCATAATTGAATATGTTTCTTTAGAAACGTATATTCATTTATTTTCCAAAGAACCGTTTTTAAGTCTTGAATCAAAACGGAAGAAAGTGAGTTTTAACATATTTAATTATTTGATTAAATGATCTTAAAAGAGCTTTAAATTACATGTATATATATACATGTGTGTGTTTGTCTCCATAAGAAGTCAAATACACACATTAACTAGAAAGATGGAGGTGCATTACTTGTTCATCTTTGTCATCCTAGCATACACATGTGTTCCAGTAACCTCACATACGTGTTTCCCTACTAACAGATGGCATGTTCACGTTATTAGTGACATATCAGAGAACATTGTTGCTCATATCAAATCTGGAGACGATGATCTTGGAAGCCATACCATTCCGTTTAAAGGAGAATATAAATGGGACTTTTGTAATAGGCTTGATGGTCATACTCTTTTCTATGGCTACTTTTGGTGGGGTTCCAAACATCAAGAATTGGCTTTGTTTGATACAAAGATTGTAGATATATGTGCGGTACCTGCATTTACTAACTATGATTGTTATTGGTCCGTACGACCAGATGGATTTTATGTAAGTCCAAGCAATAAACCCTTCGGTGATCAAAGCTGGGTGTTTATAAAAAATTGGAGTTGAAATTATTTTAGATCGATGTATTTACTTTATCATGTAACACATGATATTAGTATTTTAATAAATCTTGGTGTATAAGTATGACAGGGATATTCGATGTGATGTTGAATTTCTAATATTATAAATATAAAGAGTCTCTTGTTTCATAGATATTTTTGACTAATCACAATAATTTTCTTAAAATGAGATTTGAGTGCATTCTCGTCTATTACTACATTGGTTAAATTATGACCGATAACAATATGGTCATAGAAAACAATTGGAACATACAAGAAGAGATAAAAGCACATCCCACTTGAGATGTGTCAATTAGTCAAACCCAACTTTAAACTTCCAATCAAATAAGTCAATGTATTAAATTATAGTAAGCAAAAATTTGACCTATTATGTTGTAATAAATAAATATAAACAATAAGATATAAAACATACATTGTATTGAAATGTGAATTGTGTTGTTGATGGTATCACTAATAACCTCTGAGTTTAGACCACATCACAATCTTGATGATCTTCTATTCCAAGGATTTTTCTTAGCTAATTGTGTTGTTGATGGTTAAGCTTTAAATTAAGCTTTGTTTTGTTAATTCTTTGGGTATAAAAATAAGATAATATGAGCCACAATACCACATAAAAAGAGGAATACAATTTTAATTAGCATAATTACTATTCTGAATTAAATATAAACTCTTAAAAATCTTATTATATGTTTTTAGATTTATTTATTCTTTTTATTTTAGTTAATTCATATTTTTTTATTAACTTTAATACAATTATTTGCTTGAATACACTTTTGATTGAAAAAATTCCCATTTTCATCAAATATTATATGTCCAAATATAATTATCAAAAGTGATGTGACAACCGACCATTTTTGGCCCTCAGGTTACGAGTCGTAGAGCACTCTTGTAACATGACATTTGAGTGAAATATTAATCCCATAACTATCTAGGAAGAATTTAGGTTAAGTATGCGAAAAATTTTGGAAGAGAACTTAGAAGTCCCGAACATAGCCCGGAAAAGCCTGTTTTAGTCCGAAATTGCCCGAAAATCTTACATAATGCCGAACCAACTCAACCGAAGCCGATATTATTTAAATTATCATATTTTAAGTTGTTTGCATAAAAACATTTTAAAAATTTTCAAAATTTGGACATAAACTGATAAAAATCGCTTCTGTCGGAAAAACTGTACGAACCGTTAAACTGTTGCATTTTATCTGTCTTGGGCTAACATTGAAGTAAAAAAAATGTTTCAACTTTCAAGGGTGTGGGGGCCCACAAGTGGCCAGCCATCTCTCTTCTCTCTCACTCCATATAAAAACCTTTTCTTCTTTTGGAATTCATTTCAAACACTAAACAAAAAGACATCTATTTTCTCATTTTCTCTCTTTTCCTTTGTATCTTCAAATATTTATACAATAACCTTCAAATCTTCATACCATTCCAGAAAAATCAGCCGCATCATCACTCATTTTAGAAGATTAAAATTAGAGATTCAAGTGTTCCATCTTATCCTTCAAGAGGGTAATAGTTATTCTTGGTATTTTTGTCCATTTTAAGCACTTTTGGTGCTCTTTTCTTATGTATTTATGCTTTTATGTAGTTCAAAAGTTTAAAATGTATTCTTGTTGTTTTAGAGGGGAGGATGAAAGCCTTGGATAATCAAAAAAATCCATAACAAGGCTAAATCCCATGAGCCTTCAAGATGAACTCAAGAACTAGGGTTAAAAATCCCCAAAAATGTGTATTCTTATTCACATGTGAATCTGGAAATTTGAAGCTTTGCATGCATAATCCATCTTGAGTTTTAGTTGTATTTTTTCATTATTCATCATATTTGATATGGATTATAGCCACATATCAAAGAAATCTCAATATGTAAAGGTTTATATGTTCTACTTGTGAAAATGGTGAATTTTGTATTGAGCCGAAGCTGACAGATTGCTTCATGCATCTTTGGACGACCCAAAAAGGGTTCATATGAATGTATTTTTGTCTACATTTTTAAGGGATCAATATTTTGTGAGTTGGGGTTCAAAGCCCACTGGAATCATCCAAAAATATGAAGTATAGACCCCTTAACCATTTCAAAACTTTTTGTTGTGCAAACAGCTACGGGTCAGATTTTTATGTCAACTTGATGCATGCATATCTCCTAGATAAAATGTCAAAAATGCATGCTTTTTGATTCTAAACTCAAGTTCAATGTGTTAGCTTTACATAGAATGCGGAATGACTAAGATTGGTGGACATTTCAGCATGCTATGAATATGAACAAAATCGTGGTGTAATCTGTCCAAAAAGGACAGATTCACTCATGTGAGTTGAAATGAGCATATCTCACTCAAATAGCATCATTTCAAGTGATTCTTGATTCTTTAGTTAGAGTTTGTTGTTAACTACAAAACCCCTCTGGAAATTTGTGATTTGGAAATGTAATGAAACTCCTATGAATTAAACTCTACAAGCATGTAAATCTGATTTGGTCCAGTGTGCATCCTTTTTGTGGAAATTGTTTATGCATGTTAAACTATTCAAAAATTAATGAAATTTGGTGTGTACATTGTTAACACATTCATCTACTGTGGATAAAAGTTTGGGAATTTTTCCCTTTAAGATTAAGGATTGGAATTGGTATCTTTGCAAAGAGATAGAATCTGTCCGCATCCGAAATTTTCAGAAATGTGATTCTTGAAATGTGAAGAATTTTTCTTCCAATTTTGTGTTATTTAAGGTTATTAAAACTCGTTTGTACTAAATATGGCTAACTAAAGTTGAGTAAGGGCATTATATATAGATATCGGTAAGGACTAAAATTAGGATTTTGGATCGATGATATAGGACTTACGTCACTTGTGAATTGTTTAGGGCACTTGTAGGCTCGGGACTAAAGTTCGGATTTTCGTGCTAACCACCCAGTAGACAAAGGTGAGTATTCACGGCCCCTATTTTACTATTTTTATGTGTTGGGGTGAAAAGCATGTTTATTGATAAACTGGTTTATGAATTTTGCTTGCGAGCTAATGATTATGCAAAAATGATGATATATTGAGTAAAAGTCCCCCCGTTGAATACACTACTATTAACTCGTTGAGAGCCAATGATTAAGTGGATATCGCTATTTGAGTAAAGTGGACCCGCCCTCTTTTTACTGACGAGTATAGGGTGCACTTAGTCATATGTACGTTCTACACATGTGGGATTTAGTCCCACCGCTGAGGTAGTTCGGCGTTCTACACATGTGGGGTTCTAGTCCCACCGCTGAGGTAGTTCGCGAGAACGCTCTACCCATGTGGTTCGCTACCACCTATGAGGTAGACCGTTGGGGCAAGGTGTTAGGTTTAGTAGTGGCTTGATATTATATCATGTGCATAACTGTATCTTTTAACGATAAATTTTTGAGCAATGGATTTACGGTAATGATTTTTGCATTTGAAACTGTTTTGTGCATATAAAACCTGTAAACTCACCACTCTTGTAGTTGACACTTGTTTTTAACATGTTTTTTCAGGAAAATAGAAGGTAGTAGAAAATGTCTGTGCTGCAAGTGACATCAAACTTAGACTTTCTTTTGAAATGTTATTTTGTAATGTTTGAATGTTTTAATCTATCGTTGGTTATGTAACATATGGTACTGTAAACGATGAACTTTTAAATGAAATGTTTGATGTTATTTATCTCCTATCGCAATGAAATCTTAGTTGTCACGCCTCGCGTTTCCGCTTTAGCGGGGTGTTACAAGTGATAATTCTCACATCACAAAAATATGTATAAAAGTAAACATACATAGAGTTGTGGTTCATGAGCTCATTTAACTAACCCAACAACTATATCGTTCAACCCACATCGAGTGTCGCGCCTAGTAATGACAAAGAAGGGATGAGTTCAAACAATTTTATGAAAACACGAGAATAAGTATATCACATGTGATAATACACGTGAGACGGTGAGAGGACTTGGTGGTCTGTGAACGACTTGTCTCCTGGATGGAATTTAATTTACAAGACAGAGAAACCCTTGATTTTCAAACGGCTCGGAATTAACACTAAACAATACTCTTCTAACTTTATAAAGATTTTATAACGTGATTGACATTAAAACCAAACTAATAATTTAAAAAAAACGCTTTGCTATATATTTTGTCATATATAGGTCCCTTCTTCCATTCTTCGATGCTTTTTTGTTATGTAAGGAAATCAAAATGAAATTGCTTACCTAATTTTTCTAGATTCTTTCTTTTTTCCTCGAAAGACCTATTAAAACGTAGGCAAAACTAAGAGGACATGAAGTCATTCAATATCATAACAACTGAATATGTTTCTTTAAGAACATATATTTGTGTAAATAGAAATGTCTAAGTAAAATCATTACAGATGATATAATTTTTTGATAGCAAATTGGAATTATAGAATGTTGAGGCATTCTCACGTGTGTTTTGTCAATTTGATTGTACATATATCTTACGCTACACTTGTGAGGATGTTTCCTTTAACAAAATTGAAAATAGTCATTCGTCAAATAAATATCCACACGAAAAGAAATATGTTTTTTACAACCATTATACAATAGTGAAAATAGTGATTAAATGGTGTTAGCTCAATTGGATCATAGGTTGTTTCCGTGGGGGTGTGGGGTGAAAGCCACACTGCCAGGGTTCGATTCTCTACGGGTGACATTTATGAGATATCCAGACTTTTGATCTGGTCCTTCGGGACCGGTATGGGAGGATTGAATATATGGGATCCACTTTAACAGAAGTTAGTCACAGGGGCTAAAATTGAAACAATTTGGCAACCTCAATGATTATCTATGTAATTAATTCAATCAAAGGACGAAACTTAATAATAGGCGACAACCATAAGGACCAAAAGTGTAATTTACTCCAAAATGTATTTTTCATTGCATCTTCTTACAGGGTGCGTTTGGTGCACTGGACAGGATGGTACAGGACAGGACAGGACAGCCCTGTCCTACGTTTGGCGCGCCTCAACCTTGGACTAAGTGGAACACACTAGCACAAGACACGGGACAAGTGTGTCCACCCCCTTACCCATGGAACTAAGTGGAACAAGGAACTTATTGACCAAAATACCCCTAAAATAAGAAACCTAAGTAAATATCCCTTCTTTTTTCTTCAACCGCTTTCTCCCAAACTCCATCTCCTCTCGATTTCACGACCTCAAATCTACCTCCCTCTTCGGCGATGTCCGGTGACCTGCGGCTGTTACCTCCGGCGACCTCCGCCTCCCTCTACGGCGATGTCCGGCGACCTGCGGGTGCTACCTCCGGCGACGTCCGACGTCCGGCGACCTCCGCCTCCCTCTCCGGCGATGTCCGACGACATGCGGCTGCTACCTCCGGCGACGTCCGACGTCCGGCGACCTCCGCCTCCCCCTCTAGCAATGTCCGGCGACCTCTGCCTCCCTTTCCGGCGACCTCCGCATCCCTCTCCGGCGACGTCCGACGTCCGACGACATCCGCCTCCCTCTCCGGCGATGTCCGGCGACCTACGGCTGCTACTTCCGGCGACAACTTATAGACTTTATCAATACAATAGTATTATAAGGTTTTAAATTCTTTGTTATTATGCATTTAAATTGATTATTTATTAATAAAACAGTAAACAGCTCATCAGGGGTAAACTGGTCATTTTAACATGTTCTGGCTTGTCCTGTCCTAAGTTGTTCTAGCTTACCAAACGCTGGACACCAGTCCTGTCCTGTTCTGTCCTGTCCTGTCATGTCCTGTCCCGTCCCGTCCCGTCCCGTCCGCGTACCAAACGCACCCACAGTGTGAAACCGAGTGGGAGGGTGTCACGGATGGTACGAAGGGTAAATTTACTCCAAAATAATAGGCAACAACCATAAGCACCAAAAGTGTAATTTACTCCAAAATACAACACCCTCATCATTTTACCCCATTGCTTGCTAGCAGACAATAAAGCCACGTGATGCCCTTTTAGAAAATAAAGTTACCATTCCTTGTTCAATTATATGAACAAAAATAATGATATTTAATTTCTTTTTAGAACCCGTAAAAATAATCGAAAAATCAATTAGTTTAATCATTTAAAAAACACGTTTGCACTATGTTTGGCAAACTAGTTAATAAACTAACTAGGTGATAAGCTAGTTGTTTACTGATAAACTAGGTAAACAATCTATCCATACCACTTGAAGGTTTTCCACAACCCTAGAAATTTGAAAACGATATACCCATATTTAGGAATTTAGAAATAACAATTGGCATATGCAGGAACACAAACATTGGGATGAAAATTGTAAATCTAACACAATCTCTCTTCCAAATTTGAGCTTTATTTTTACTTCAAGTTCAGTAACCCAATTGGTGAAGATGATACGTTTTCTTACTCCTCCATCAACATAAGACCTGTAAAAAATGACCCCAAAAAAAGTATGCGTGGAGAAACCATGCTTGGTCGAGAACAGAAAGAAATAAACCAAGCAACAGAATGAAGAATAACTTCTTTATCCAACAGAAAAGAAGAAGAAATCACACAATAGAAAAATCCCCTGAAGACAACACTACAAGAAATTGACCCAAATAAGAAATCAAGCAACCTTAGATCGAGAACAGAAAAAAGGAATCGAGCTAACATAACAGAAGACGAAACCCTATATGGTGTGTTTACGTTGTTTGTATTTGTGTAGATAGAGAAGATGACTGAATCGTTGGGTGTGTTTATGTTGTTTGTTTCTGAATCGTTAATATGGCGGGAAAGGGTAAAAAAAACTTGTTTGAATAGCCATTCTTGGAGAACGAATAGTCTTTTTTGGAGACCGGATAGTCAGGATGATTTTTTGGGGAAAATCCATTGGATTTCGTGTATTTTTAAATTTGAAATTCTAAGAGATTTTGAAAAGATAATGCTTACATGAGTTGTACATTTTTTAAGAGTTTAAGAGTTTTAAGCTTGAAAGGGTTGTACTTAAGAGTTTTAGAAAATTTGCTTTATATAGTAGTATAAATATTAATAAGAGTATAGTTAGAAATAGCTACAAAAAGCTCAAAATAAGCTACTGAAAGTAGCGTTTCAAAAAGCTAACATGTTGCACATGAAGGGATTCGAACCCGGGTCAAGCGCTATGAACCCCCAAGCCTTATCCACTCCATCACAACATCGAATCACCAATAGATTACTTGGAGGTCGCTATTTGGAGCTTTTTGTAGGGACGGAGCTAGAGAAAATTTTAAACGGTGACACCATTTAACTTTAAAAACATATATAGAGATTTTTTTTTATAAAGTCAATATTAGTTTAATGATTAGTTTTTTGCTTTTAAATTAAAGGTCTCGCATTCGAGTCTTATTATCACAAATTTTTTAGAGATTGTTTACCAAATTTTCTATTAAGTCTTGAATGGATATATTTGCCTCCTGTCTCCATCCCCTTTTTTCACTTCTCCTTTTTTACTTTATTACCCCCTCTTCCTTCTGAAAAACTCTTTTCATTCACACTGTGGTGGAGCTGTGACTAACAGCTCTGAAAGAACCGTCGCCCTTTCTTCTTTCCGATGTCTGCAAGATGCCGTGGGCGCGGCGGTCCGGCCGGTGGTGCTACCGGCGGTCGTGAAAGAGGACGCGGTGGTGGCGGACAACAGCCGCCGGTTTCATCTCAAACCACCGGCGGAAGAAGGAAATGCCGGACCGTCGGTGACAGATTTTTGAGAATCTGTGGATAAGTTCACCGCTGCTGCGGCAGGTCCGTTCAAACAACTCGTAATGCTGCTATATATATGATGTGTATATTTGAGTTTCTTTTTGACCAAAATGGTGTTTTTATAAAAAAACTTATTTACCAAATAAGCGTTGTTGTTTTCAACTTATTTACTATAGTGGTGTAGAGGTGGGCAAAAATCAGGCCGGGTCGGGCTTTGATCGGGCCTCGTAAAGACCGGGCTTTTCGGGCCTTGGTTTGACCGGTCCTGAAGTTGGTTGTTCTTTGATGGGTTCCGGCAGCCGGCGAGGAGGTTAACGGCGACCAGCAACGGTGACCTCTTCCGGTGCAGGGAGGCCTTGTAGTCGTGGTTGCAGTCGTGTCGATCGGAGTAACGGTGCTCGGAGCGGTCTTCAGATCCAATCTCTCCGGCGACGATCGGAGGCGGAGGACATCTTCGGAGAAGCAGCGGCGGAGTTATTTGGTAAATCCGATCTGTCGTGCGACGATCTAAGATCCGATCTGTTGCAAGTTTTAGAGAGAAGGAAGGGGAAGAGAGAGTGAAGAAAGAACACTTATTTGGTAATAAGTTCAAAATAACACTTATTTGGTAAATAAGTTTTAAAAAAACACCATTTTTGTCAAAAACTCGTGTATATTTGGGATCAAAGTGTTTTATGGAGGCATGTGTTAATGAGTATAGAAAAATAATATGATCTTCTTGCTACTGTGGTGGATGTAGCGGTTTATGAATTCGTTACGGACTGAAATTTAGTTTACGCTGAAATTTGTATTTTCTATTGTTAGCGATCTCTATGTACTTTGTATTTTTCTAATTATAATTTTGGTTTTAGGTTACAATTGTTCCGGAGGTCCCTTCAAAGGCGAAATGTCGTGAGATCATGAAGTTTCTCACTGACTCCTACCGTGCTTCCCACTTGGGAAACTTGTTACTGGCGGCCTATGACGGCAAGAAAAGTGCGTTTGCTGCCGGGGCTTTGCCGTTTGAGTCAAAGGAGTTCATCGTTAAGATGACTTAGAACAACGGGTATAAACCGTTTTCCGATGTCTTGT
>CM058042.1:96483178-96524322 GCA_030169165.1 Centaurea solstitialis
CTAAAATTATGAAAAATAAAATAAAAAAATTAAGTTAAAAAGTATTTAAAATAAAAAGTTATAAAATATATAATTAATTTAATATTTTTATTATCATATATAAAATTTAAATATGGAAGCTTTACGTGTATTAAAAAATAAAATTAATTAATAAATAAAACTGATAAACGAGACTTTTATAGAATTTTATAAAGTTAAAACTGATTAAATACGAAAAACCTATGAAAAAGCAGGTCTTGCAGTTACGAGCTATGATGCAAAACTTCACCAAAAACCTCAAACGAAAAACCTCACCACTATGTGAAAAACCACCAAATGAGGTTTTTGCTTTTTGAAAAACCTCTTAAAAACCCTTTGAAAAAGCACATTGTGGATGCTCTAAACATTATTGTTCTCATTTTTAAAATAACTTTATAATGTGAATAACTAAAACCAAACTGATATTATCAAATTTTCTTAAAGCACTTTACTATATTTTCTGTCATGCAAAAGGTCCATCTTTAACACTTATTCATCCATAAAGATTTTTACGTAATTTTTCTAAATTGATAATGCTTACCTAATTTTTCTAAATTATTCCTTTTTTACTTTGATACGTTTAGTCACGAAAGCCTATTAAAATGTAAGATGGCTTGAAGTTATTCCATACAATCATAATTGAATATGTTTCTTTAGAAACGTATATTCATTTATTTTCCAAAGAACCGTTTTTAAGTCTTGAATCAAAACGGAAGAAAGTGAGTTTTAACGTATTTAATTATTTGATTAAATGATCTTAAAAGAGCTTTAAATTACATGTATATATATACATGTGTGTGATTGTCTCCATAAGAAGTCAAATACACACATTAACTAGAAAGATGGAGGTGCATTACTTGTTCATCTTTGTCATCCTAGCATACACATGTGTTCCAGTAACCTCACATACGTGTTTCCCTACTAACAGATGGCATGTTCACGTTATTAGTGACATATCAGAGAACATTGTTGCTCATATCAAATCTGGAGACGATGATCTTGGAAGCCATACCATTCCGTTTAAAGGAGAATATAAATGGGACTTTTGTAATAGGCTTGATGGTCATACTCTTTTCTATGGCTACTTTTGGTGGGGTTCCAAACATCAAGAATTGGCTTTGTTTGATGAAAAGATTGTAGATATATGTGCGGTACCTGCATTTACTAATTATGATTGTTATTGGTCCGTACGACCAAGTGGATTTTATGTAAGTCCAAGCAATAAACCCTTCGGTGATCAAAGCTGGGTGTTTATAAAAAATTGGAGTTGAAATTATTTTAGATCGATGTATTTTCTTTATCATATAACACATGATATTAGTATTTTAATAAATCTTGGTGTATAAGTATGACAGGGATATTCGATGTGATGTTGAATTTCTAATATTATAAATATAAAGAGTCTCTTGTTTCATAGATATTTTTGTCTAATCACAATAATTTTCTTAAAATGAGATTTGAGTGCATTCTCGTCTATTACTACATTGGTTAAATTATGACCGATAACAATATGTTCATAGAAAACAATTGGAACATACAAGAAGAGATAAAAGCACATCCCACTTGAGATGTGTCAATTAGTCAAACCCAACTTTAAACTTCCAATCAAATAAGTCAATGTATTAAATTATAGTAAGCAAAAATTTGACCTATTATGTTGTAATAAATAAATATAAATAATAAGATATAAAACATACATTGTATTGAAATGTGAATTGTGTTGTTGATGGTATCACTAATAACCTCTGAGTTTAGACCACATCACAATCTTGATGATCTTCTATTCCAAGGATTTTTCTTAGCTAATTGTGTTGTTGATGGTTAAGCTTTAAATTAAGCTTTGTTTTGTTAATTCTTTGGGTATAAAAATAAGATAATATGAGCCACAATACCACATAAAAAGAGGAATACAATTTTAATTAGCATAATTACTATTCTGAATTAAATATAAACTCTTAAAAATCTTATTATATGTTTTTAGATTTATTTATTCTTTTTATTTTAGTTAATTCATATTTTTTTTATTAACTTTAATATAATTATTTGCTTGAATACACTTTTGATTGAAAAAATTCCCATTTTGATCAAATATTATATGTCCAAATTGTAACATCCCATTCTCCATTTTTCGTTACTTTGACGTTGGAATTGAGTACGTTAATGCGAGGGTCTTTTTGTTAATTGTCGGGACTCCGGGGGCTATGTGGTAAGTTGAAAAATCAGGGATTTTATGGGTCAAAACTCCACTTTCTCATCATTTGATCAAGAAACCGTTTTTGGAGCAAGAGAGGAGAGAAAAAGGAAGTTTTTAGAAATTCGTCAGATTTGCGTAGTCGTAGGAGAACGACCCGTTCTCCTTCGTTAACCGTTGGATCGTCGTGAAATTTGGACAGTAGATTCACGACTCATCAATCTACATTCTGACCGGAGGGATTTGCGATCGGAGTTTCCAGTAGAGAGCAGCAGTCGGCCGAAGTGGACTGATTTTTCAGGAAGCGAATTCGGTATTTTGGGGTTTTAAGCGGTGTGTGTGTGAGCGATTCTCGAAGGCAAACGACGAAGAATCAAGTGTGGTCTATTAATCAGTCGTAAGGTATGACTCTAAACCCCTTTAGTTGTTGGGATTGTGTTGGTTACGTTGAGTTGAGTTAGGGTTAGGGTTTGGATGGAATTGGTGATCGATTGATCATCAATTGTTGTAATTGAATGTTGTTTATGATGTATTTGGCTGATTTTGGTCGAGTTAGAGGTTTGGAGAGGGAGACCCAATGCAGAAGTCGCATCTGCGACTTGGAGGGTGGATTTCTGGGTATCCGCGGGTAAGCCGCGGGTAGTGACCCACGGACTGACCCGCCGTTTGCGCTGTTTGATTTTGTGAGTTTTCCGTTAAGGGCTCGTTTGGGGTTCTTTTGCTTGTGGACCCCTAGAGGCTTGTGTAGCTTGGTGTTATGTGGAGTTTCGTGGAAATTGATCGAGGTTAACTTGGTCATTTCACGTTAGGGAGTCGGGTTTGGTTTAAGGACTCGTTTCGGGCATTGTTTGATGTGTATGCGTACATGTTATGTATAGGTGGTACGAAGTGATTGTTGAGCTGGTTAAGAGAGATTGTTAATCATCTTATCAGGTGAGTACCTCACTTAACTCTTGTTGTTATGTATGTATGGTTACGATTGCATGTGTGATTATGTGTATGCGTTCCTTCGGGGACATGGCAGAGTACCTATGGTGGTAGTAATACCCTTAGGGAATTATTATGAGATGTGTTCATTCGGGGACTTGGGAGAGTACCTATGGTGGTAGTGATACCCCTAGGGAAATTTGCAGAGGCCTGGTACCAGTGTCATAAAATCCTTCCTTGATGGTTTAAGCCGTACGGAAGGTGGGAGTTTTACATGTATGTAGTTGCTATGTATTTGTGGTTGTATGTGCATGATGGTAAGTGGTTAAGTGTGTGTGCTCACTAAGCTTTATGCTTACCCCGTTGTTGTTTATCCTTTTTAGTGTCAGGTATGTCCCGGAAGGGAAAAGAGAAAGTTTTCGAATGAGACTCCGTGGTTGCAGCAGTTCAGTCTAAGCCTGAAGTTAAAGGACGACGTTTTATGAAGGGATGAGTGTTTTCTTGGTTTGATATGCAAACATATGGATTTATGTTGTTTAAGCTACGTTCATGATTTCAAGCTTTTAGCTTATGTTTTCTTAAAACTTATGAATTATAAATGGTTTAACGTTGGTTTTGGACGAGCTTCCGCTTTCGTATGAACTTGGTTACTTTGCTTTGAAAATGAATGTTTTTAAGAATTGGGGTGTTACACAAATATAATTATCAAAAGTGATGTGACAACCGACCATTTTCGGCCCTAAGGTTACGAGTCGTAGAACACTCTTATAACATGACATTTGAGTGAAATATTAATCCCATAACTATCTAGGAAGAATTTAGGTTAAGTATGCGAAAATTTTTGGAAGAGAACTTAGAAGTCCCAAACATAGCCCGGAAAAGCCTGTTTTAGTCCGAAATTGCCCGAAAATCTTACATAATGCCGAACCGACTCAACCGAAGCCCATATTATTTAAATTATCATATTTTAAGTTTTTTGCATAAAAACATTTTAAAAATTTTCAAAATTTGGACATAAACTGATAAAAATCGCTTCTGTCGGAAAAACTGTACGAACCGTTAAACTGTTGCATTTTATCTGTCTTGGGCTAACATTGAAGTAAAAAAAAATGTTTCAACTTTCAAGGGTGTGGGGGCCCACAAGTGGCCAGCCATCTCTCTTCTCTCTCTCACTCCATATAAAAACCTTTTCTTCTTTTGGAATTCATTTCAAACACTAAACAAAAAGACATCTATTTTCTCATTTTCTCTCTTTTCCTTTGTATCTTCAAATATTTATACAATAACCTTCAAATCTTCATACCATTCCAGAAAAAATCAGCCCCATCATCACTCATTTTAGAAGATTAAAATTAGAGATTCAAGTGTTCCATCTTATCCTTCAAGAGGGTAAGAGTTATTCTTGGTATTTTTGTCCATTTTAAGCACTTTTGGTGCTCTTTTTCTTATGTATTTATGCTTTTATGTAGTTCAAAAGTTTAAAATGTATTCTTGTTGTTTTAGAGGGGAGGATGAAAGCCTTGGATAATAAAAAAAAATCCATAACAAGGCTAAATCCCATGAGCCTTCAAGATGAACTCAAGAACTAGGGTTAAAAATCCCCAAAAATGTGTATTCTTATTCACATGTGAATCTGGAAATTTGAAGCTTTGCATGCATAATCCATCTTGAGTATTAGTTGTATTTCTTCATTATTCATCATATTTGATATGGATTATAGCCACGTATCAAAGAAATCTCAATATGTAAAGATTTATATGTTCTACTTGTGAAAATGGTGAATTTTGTATTGAGCAGAAGCTGACAGATTGCTTCATGAACCAAAAAGGGTTCATATGAATGTATTTTTGTCTACATTTTTAAGGGATCAATATTTTGTGAGTTGGGGTTCAAACCCCACTGGAATCATCCAAAAATACGAAGTATAGACCCTTCAACCATTTCAAACTTTTTGTTGTGCAAACAGCTACGGGTCAGATTTTTATGTCAACTTGATGCATGCATATCTCCTAGATAAAATGTCAAAAATGCATGCTTTTTGATTCTAAACTCAAGTTCAATGTGTTAGCTTTACATAGAATGCGGAATGACTAAGATTGGTGGACATTTGAGCATGCTATGAATATGAACAAAATCGTGGTTAATATGTCCAAAAAGGACAGATTCACTCATGTGAGTTGAAATGAGCATATCTCACTCAAAATAGCATCATTTCAAGTGATTCTTGATTCTTTAGTTAGAGTTTGTTGTTAACTACAAAACCCCTCTGGAAATTTGTGATTTGGAAATGTAATGAAACTCCTATGAATTAAACTCTACAAGCATGTAAATCTGATTTGGTCCAGTGTGCATCCTTTTTGTGGAAATTGTTTATGCATGTTAAACTATTCAAAAATTAATGAAATTTGGTGTGTACATTGTTAACACATTCATCTACTGTGGATAAAAGTTTGGGAATTTTTCCCTTTAAGATTAAGGATTGGAATTGGTATCTTTGCAAAGAGATAGAATCTATCCGCATCCGAAATTTTCAAAAATGTGATTCTTGAAATGTGAAGAATTTTTCTTCCAATTTTGTGTTATTTAAGGTTATTAAAACTCGTTTGTACTAAATATGGCTAACTAAAGTTGAGTAAGGGCATTATATATAGATATCGGTAAGGACTAAAATTAGGATTTTGGATCGATGATATAGGACTTACGTCACTTGTGAATTGTTTAGGGCACTTGTAGGCTCGGGACTAAAGTTCGGATTTTCGTGCTAACCACCCAGTCGACAAAGGTGAGTATTCACGGCCCCTATTTTACTATTTTTATGTGTTGGGGTGAAAAGCATGTTTATTGATAAACTGGTTTATGAATTTTGCTTGCGAGCTAATGATTATGCAAAAATGATGATATATTGAGTAAAAGTCCCCCCGTTGATGTAACACCCGGAATTGCGGGAATATTAGGGACAACTTGGATTATCTGGAAAAGGCTTGAAAAGCGAAGAATTGGTGCTAGACCGTGCACTAAAAAGGATGACGGTAACCGGCCGAGAAAGATTGGCGATCAAGTGTTCGATAAATGACATGAAACTTCAAAAGAGAGCTTAAATCAGCAGCCGGGGGGACTTGAAGTCCCGGGGCAACCCTCGGGGGCTGCTAGGTAGCGCGCGAGACTTGAAGTCCCGGGGCAACCCTCGGGGGCTGCTAGGTAGCGCGCGAGACTTGAAGTCCCGGGGCAACCCTCGGTGGCTGCTGACCTTGTTATAATCAGGTTGCGCGCGAAACTTGAAGTCTCGGGGCAACCCTCGGGGACGTGCAGCAAGCATAAAGAAGGGATTTCAGCATTGAGTTTGATAGCTACGAATTCTTTCTCAAAGAGAGCAACAAATACACCATTTTGGGCTATTTTTGGTTGGAGAAATCATCAAGGAGAACAACGATAACGGTTGGAGAGTGAACTCCACACCGAAATCACCATCAAGCTAGTTAGAACTTCAAGTTCATTATCATCTTCTCCACCTCTCACAACCTCAAATCACCATTATTGCAAGTGTTCTCCATTCTAGGGTTTGCTCAATATTTGGCTAGGTAAGCTTATCTAAACCATTTTAGGTTGGTTAATCTATGTGTAAGAGTTATGAAACTAACCTAGGGTTCGATTTACTTGATTTTAGGTTCGTGCTCGTATTTGACCTAATCTTGGGATTTAGGGGTTTTTATCACAAAACCCTAAGGTGAGTTGCTAAAACTATTTTGTTAAAACTGAGAGCACATCATTTTGATGGAGTCTATTCCTTGCTTTATTATGTGGATATATGTGAACTTGGTATAGATTACTTCTCATGTCTAGTTGAGGATACTCATGGTATGTATGAAATGCTATACTAGTATGGATGCTTTGGATGGTGTGACTCTTTGTATGAGATGAAATTATCGTATGCTATTTCGTATGTGTTAAACCTACGGGTTGTATGATAAATGTACTTATACGAAATGCACGACATGATACATGACTTGGGATTATGTAAGAATGGAATTGACATCCGAAATGGGGCATACCCGGAATGATATAAAGGGCTTGAGATCCCGATGTATACCTCTATAAATGACGCTATGCTAAATTCAGTGTCGAGGTTTATGTGTAATTGATATGGACTAGATGCTATGCTAAATTCAGTATCTAGGTCTTGTGTGGAAATGATCTGGACGTGACGCGATGCTAAATTCCGTCTCACGATCCTAAATGATAATAACATGGACGAACCAACGCAATGTGTCCACACCAAACAGTCTTGGGAGGTTCTGAAATAGGAATGCCCCTATGTCGCCGGCCCTCGGGTTGCTCCTTGGTGCGCGGGCCTCGGATGATGTTGCCATGCTAAATTCGGGACATCGAGGTGTTTGGAATCAGTGAATGTCGGGGCATTGGTTGGTGGAGGTGGGTCGCGCCCACTGTTTCCGCAGATAAAATAATAAACCGGTTTAACATGCTACTTTGTGTTGCTAGCATAATCTTGTATATCTCGCATGTATTATTACGTCCTTCATGTATGATATTATTTGTACAACTCACTAGGCTCCTTTAGCCTAACACTTGCTTGGTGTCGATGTGTCTCTCAGGTACTCGGGACATCGTCCCCAAGTAGGCCTCGGACGTAGAGTGAGCTTGGGGGAATATTGGGGATACCGGTCTACTATGACCGCGAGACTTACCGTAGAACGATAACCCTTTTGTAGTCTTCTTCTTAGACAGAACTAGACTAGTTTGGTTATTGTATTTCTCCTTGATTACAAACATTGTAATTATTTGTACATTACTTATACCCCTGTTTTTGGGATGAGCTCACGCCTTGGCGTACATTGTATACCATCTTTCTATTAAATGAAGGTTTTTGTTCGCCCTAATTTTTAGGGTGTTACAAGTTGGTATCAGAGCTTTAGTTTAAGCGAACTAGGTAATCACTGTAGTATGCCTAGACTTAAACTTAGCAAACTAGTAAACACGATACATACCTTGGGTAGAACCTTAGGTGGGGAGAGCAATAGGTTTACGAATTCACGTTTACTCAAAGTTGTGGTGATGGTAACGAGGATGCTTAAGTATGATTAGTTCATAAATCACCTAGCTACTGATCTATGAATGCGTTGTACGCGAGTGTTTGAGTAACTGTTATTATGATAATGATGAATGTTGGAGTTCGTAAGTAGTCTATTCTTATCCTGTTCTCGTGCATTTGTGTGTGACAGATTAGTATGGCGAACACCCGTAGTCGAACGGGCGCCGCAAGAGAACCACCCGACCAAACCGCTTCGACCGCCGACCAACATGTTCGGGTCGAGACGGTTGAGAGTCCACCGAGGCTTCCCGTTCTCGGTGGGGGAACGGAGCACATGCCAAGGGTCAATCTCGAGGATCCAAACCCGGTCCTAACCGAGGTGACCCCGGAGATGAGAATGCTCGACAGCGTGATGAAGGCCGTGAACGAGGCCATGAGCAAACAACAAGAGTCCTTCATGAAAATGTTGGAGGATCGTGATGCTAGCCACCGACGCAACGAGACGGTGGGAGAGAACGCCGCTACGGCGTCGGGCGATGCGGAGGTGGTGGTGGTCACCGAGGAGACCCGAGTCACGGGAGATAAGGCGAAAGAGAAAGGGAAAGCTAAGGGGTGCTCCTACAAGAACTTCTTGGGGTGCAAACCGCCGGAGTTCCGGGGGTGTACCGACCCGGTGGTTTGTTTGAATTGGCTCCGCGAGATGGAGATGGCCTTTGAGGCTAGTGAGTGCGACTCTTCCCAACGAGTCAAGTTTGCATCCCACCTTCTTAAGGGCGAGGCCCTCACGTGGTGGAACTTGACCCGCTCTTCCCTCGCGCCGGAGGTGTACGCTAGGCTCTCTTGGGCCGAATTCAAGAAGAAGACGCTCGAGAAGTACTGTAGCGAGCGAGCCCTTGACAAAATCGAGGACGAATTCCGGGGAATGAAGAAAGGCAACAACCCCGTCTCCTTTTACGCAAGGGACTTTTTGGAGAAGCTCGGGATGGTGGAGCACTTGGCTCCCGATGAAAAATCCAAGATCAAAGCCTATTCACGTGGGTTACCGGCCGAGATGAGATCGGCGGTGAGGATCGCGAGGGTCACCACCCTACATGAGGCGATCGAAGAGTCTATGCGGATCGAGGATGACATCACCCAAGCCCGGGTGGAAGGCTATCAAGCCGGGCAAAAGAGAAGATTTGAGGAGGCCGCCATGTCGGCTCGACCGAGCAAGGCCTTTCAAGAGGGGAGGCGAGGTGGAAACCGTAATGAAGCAAAATGGTGCAACCGGTGCCGAAACAAGCATCATGGACCTTGCCGCCGTGATTTGCCGGAAAACCCCACTACTTGTGGGAAGTGCGGGAGGAAGGGCCATGTGGCCCGAGATTGTATGGCCCGGGTGGCGGTGTGCTACGATTGCAAGGAACCGGGGCACTATCGGGATGCTTGCCCAAAGTTCAAGAAGACGGCTACCGAGAGCCCAAGCGGATCGGTTGCGAAGGGAGGAAACCCGCCGAAGGTGACTAGTCGAGCCTTTCAGATGACGGCCACGGAGGCGAGAGAGGCATCCGATCTTGTATCGGGTACGTTCCTCGTTAACTCCATACCTGCGCTTATTCTTTTCGATACGGGTGCCGAACGCTCTTTTGTACATGACACTTTAGCTAGGAAATTCACTATGCCTACCACTCCCTTATCGGATGCGTTAGTAGTAGAAGTAGCGGGCGGATTTCTTGTGACCGTTCGGGATTGCTTTGAGGGGTGCACTATAGAGTTAGATGGAGAACCTTTCTCCGCTACCCTCATACCCATGAATGTCGGTAGTTTCGACGTAGTGCTAGGGATCGATTGGTTGCGCGCACACGACGCCAACATAGGTTGCGGCAAAAAGATGGTCACGTTACCGGCGCCGAGCGGAAAACCAATTACCGTGTATGGGGATAAGAAGAGGGGCGCCTACACGACCATCTCGATGGTTAAGGCAAGGAAGTGCCTAGCCAAGGGATGCACCTCCTTTTTAGCTTACGTCATCGATACTAAATTAGAGAAGAAAGAGCTCACCGATGTGAATGTGGTGCGGGAGTTCCCGGACGTCTTTCCGGAAGATTTGCCCGGACTACCACCGGAACGCCAAGTGGAGTTTCACATTGACCTTACACCCGGAGCGGCTCCGATCGCGCGCGCTCCATACCGATTGGCTCCGACCGAAATGAAAGAAATGATGACGCAATTGCAAGAACTCTCCGAGAAGGGATTCATCCGACCGAGTTCGTCACCGTGGGGAGCACCGGTTCTTTTCGTCAAAAAGAAGGACGGCTCCATGAGAATGTGTATCGACTATCGTGAACTAAACAAGAGGACGGTAAAGAACAAATACCCCTTGCCTCGGATCGACGACCTTTTCGACCAACTACAAGGTGCCGGGTGCTTCTCGAAGATTGATCTACGATCCGGGTATCACCAAGTTAGGGTGAAGGAGAACGACGTGCCTAAGACAGCCTTCCGAACGAGATATGGGCACTATGAGTTCTTAGTGATGCCGTTTGGTTTGACCAACGCGCCGGCGGTATTCATGGACTTGATGAACCGAGTGTGTAGACCGTTCTTAGATAAGTCGGTTATAGTCTTTATCGACGATATCTTAGTCTACTCCAAAGATGAGGCCGAACATGAACGACACTTACGAGAGGTGTTGAGCGTGCTTAGAGACGAGAAATTGTACGCCAAATTCTCCAAGTGCGAATTTTGGCTCCACGAGGTACAATTTCTAGGCCATATGGTGTCGCGAGACGGGATCAAGGTGGATCCGGCGAAGATCGAGGCCATGATGAGTTGGAAGTCGCCAACGAACCCGTCAGAAATACGAAGCTTTCTAGGCTTAGCGGGTTACTACCGAAGATTCATCCAAGATTTCTCGAAGATCGCTTCGTCGCTTACGGTGCTAACGAAGAAGAACGCCAAGTTTCTATGGACCGATAAACAAGAAGAGGCCTTTCAGACACTCAAGGAGAAATTATGTCAAGCGCCGATCTTATCATTACCGGACGGGACGGAAGATTTCGTGGTCTATAGCGACGCGTCGAAAATGGGGCTCGGATGCGTACTCATGCAAAGAGGCAAGGTAATCTCCTACGCATCTCGCCAATTGAAGGATCACGAAAGGAACTACCCGGTTCACGATTTGGAGTTAGCGGCGGTGGTGTTTGCTTTGAAGTTGTGGCGACACTACCTTTACGGGACCAAGTGTACCCTATACACCGACCACAAGAGCCTCCAACACATTTTCGATCAAAAGGAGCTCAATATGCGACAACGAAGATGGCTCGAGCTACTAAAGGACTACGATTGTGATTTATTGTACCATCCCGGTAAGGCGAACGTAGTTGCCGATGCTTTGAGCCGTAAGAACCATGGTGATAGCATCGGTGTAACCTTCAACCGGATTAGCGTGGTGTCGAGCTTGATGGAAAAGATCAAGGCGAGCCAAACGGAAGCCCTACGAGAGGAAAACCTCAAGGATGAGGTGATGGTGAAGCAAAAAGAGTTATTGACCGAAGATAGCCGCGGGCTTAAATTGTTCCAAGGTCGAATTTGGGTACCGAAACTTGGTGGCAATCGGGAGTTACTTTTGGACGATGCACACAAGTCCAAGTATTCCATACACCCCGGGAGCACCAAAATGTACCTAGACTTGAAAATGAACTATTGGTGGCCGATTATGAAACTTGATGTGGCTAGATACGTCGAGAAGTGTGTCACGTGTCTACAAGTCAAGGCGGAACACCAAAAGCCTTACGGTAATTTACAACCCTTGGAAATTCCGGAATGGAAATGGGAGCACGTCACGATGGATTTCGTGACTAAATTACCGAGGACTTTGAGGGGTCACGACACCATTTGGGTGATTGTAGATCGACTCACGAAGAGTGCACACTTTCTCGAGATGCGCGAGACCCTACCCATGGACAAATTGGCCAAGCTCTACATAAATGAAGTGGTGAGGAGGCACGGCGTACCTTTATCGATTGTTTCGGATAGAGATAGCCGTTTCACTTCTCAGTTTTGGCATGGATTGCAAGAAGGCTTGGGTACGAAACTCAAGTTGAGCACCGCTTACCACCCTCAAACCGACGGGCAAAGCGAACGGACGATACAGACGTTAGAAGATATGTTGCGGTCGTGCGTTATCGACTTTGGTGGGAATTGGGATACACACCTACCATTAGTGGAGTTTGCATACAACAACAGTTTTCACTCTAGCATTGGAATGGCACCGTTCGAGGCATTGTACGGACGGAAGTGTAGAACGCCGACGTGTTGGTTGGAAGCGGGTGAAAAGCAATTTGCGGGACCCGAGATCATACAAGAGACGGCGGATAAAGTAAAGGGTATTCGCGAACGTTTGAAAGCCGCCCAAGACCGTCAAAAGAGCTACGCCGACAAGAAACGTCGTCCCATAGACTTCCAAGTGGGGGAGCGCGTGATGTTGAAAGTGTCACCCTGGAAGGGTATCATACGGTTTGGAAAACGGGGGAAACTTAGCCCGCGTTTCCTAGGACCGTTTACCATTTTGGAAAAAGTTGGACAACAAGCTTATCGGCTAGAGCTACCGCCCGAGATGGATGGGATACATCCCACCTTTCACGTGTGTTATTTGCGGAAATGCCTAGCCGAAGAAGAAAGCGTCATCCCTTTATCGGAGATTCGAGTTGACACCGGTAACCGATGTATAGAAGAACCGGAAGCCATCTTAGAGAGAAAGACGAAGAAGTTACGCCATAAGGAAGTGACGATGATCAAGGTTCAATGGAAGCACCACCGAGGTGCTAACGTTACGTGGGAGGCGGAGGAAGACATGAAACGAAGATACCCACTTTTGTTCGGGCATGAGTAGTAATTTCGGGGACGAAATTCTCTCTAGGTGGGGAGGATTGTAACACCCGGAATTGCGGGAATATTAGGGACAACTTGGATTATCTGGAAAAGGCTTGAAAAGCGAAGAATTGGTGCTAGACCGTGCACTAAAAAGGATGACGGTAACCGGCCGAGAAAGATTGGCGATCAAGTGTTCGATAAATGACATGAAACTTCAAAAGAGAGCTTAAATCAGCAGCCGGGGGGACTTGAAGTCCCGGGGCAACCCTCGGGGGCTGCTAGGTAGCGCGCGAGACTTGAAGTCCCGGGGCAACCCTCGGGGGCTGCTAGGTAGCGCCCGAGACTTGAAGTCCCGGGGCAACCCTCGGTGGCTGCTGACCTTGTTATAATCAGGTTGCGCGCGAAACTTGAAGTCTCGGGGCAACCCTCGGGGACGTGCAGCAAGCATAAAGAAGGGATTTCAGCATTGAGTTTGATAGCTACGAATTCTTTCTCAAAGAGAGCAACAAATACACCATTTTGGGCTATTTTTGGTTGGAGAAATCATCAAGGAGAACAACGATAACGGTTGGAGAGTGAACTCCACACCGAAATCACCATCAAGCTAGTTAGAACTTCAAGTTCATTATCATCTTCTCCACCTCTCACAACCTCAAATCACCATTATTGCAAGTGTTCTCCATTCTAGGGTTTGCTCAATATTTGGCTAGGTAAGCTTATCTAAACCATTTTAGGTTGGTTAATCTATGTGTAAGAGTTATGAAACTAACCTAGGGTTCGATTTACTTGATTTTAGGTTCGTGCTCGTATTTGACCTAATCTTGGGATTTAGGGGTTTTTATCACAAAACCCTAAGGTGAGTTGCTAAAACTATTTTGTTAAAACTGAGAGCACATCATTTTGATGGAGTCTATTCCTTGCTTTATTATGTGGATATATGTGAACTTGGTATAGATTACTTCTCATGTCTAGTTGAGGATACTCATGGTATGTATGAAATGCTATACTAGTATGGATGCTTTGGATGGTGTGACTCTTTGTATGAGATGAAATTATCGTATGCTATTTCGTATGTGTTAAACCTACGGGTTGTATGATAAATGTACTTATACGAAATGCACGACATGATACATGACTTGGGATTATGTAAGAATGGAATTGACATCCGAAATGGGGCATACCCGGAATGATATAAAGGGCTTGAGATCCCGATGTATACCTCTATAAATGACGCTATGCTAAATTCAGTGTCGAGGTTTATGTGTAATTGATATGGACTAGATGCTATGCTAAATTCAGTATCTAGGTCTTGTGTGGAAATGATCTGGACGTGACGCGATGCTAAATTCCGTCTCACGATCCTAAATGATAATAACATGGACGAACCAACGCAATGTGTCCACACCAAACAGTCTTGGGAGGTTCTGAAATAGGAATGCCCCTATGTCGCCGGCCCTCGGGTTGCTCCTTGGTGCGCGGGCCTCGGATGATGTTGCCATGCTAAATTCGGGACATCGAGGTGTTTGGAATCAGTGAATGTCGGGGCATTGGTTGGTGGAGGTGGGTCGCGCCCACTGTTTCCGCAGATAAAATAATAAACCGGTTTAACATGCTACTTTGTGTTGCTAGCATAATCTTGTATATCTCGCATGTATTATTACGTCCTTCATGTATGATATTATTTGTACAACTCACTAGGCTCCTTTAGCCTAACACTTGCTTGGTGTCGATGTGTCTCTCAGGTACTCGGGACATCGTCCCCAAGTAGGCCTCGGACGTAGAGTGAGCTTGGGGGAATATTGGAGATACCGGTCTACTATGACCGCGAGACTTACCGTTAGAACGATAACCCTTTTGTAGTCTTCTTCTTAGACAGAACTAGACTAGTTTGGTTATTGTATTTCTCCTTGATTACAAACATTGTAATTATTTGTACATTACTTATACCCCTGTTTTTGGGATGAGCTCACGCCTTGGCGTACATTGTATACCATCTTTCTATTAAATGAAGGTTTTTGTTCGCCCTAATTTTTAGGGTGTTACAGTTGAATACACTACTATTAACTCGTTGAGAGCCAATGATTAAGTGGATATCGCTATTTGAGTAAAGTGGACCCGCCCTCTTTTTACTGACGAGTATAGGGTGCACTTAGTCATATGTACGTTCTACACATGTGGGATTTAGTCTCACCGCTGAGGTAGTTCGGCGTTCTACACATGTGGGGTTCTAGTCCCACCGCTGAGGTAGTTCGCGAGAACGCTCTACCCATGTGGTTCGCTACCACCTATGAGGTAGACCGTTGGGGCAAGGTGTTAGGTTTAGTAGTGGCTTGATATTATATCATGTGCATAACTGTATCTTTTAACGATAAATTTTGAGCAATGGATTTACGGTAATGATTTTTGCATTTGAAACTGTTTTGTGCATATAAAACCTGTAAACTCACCAACTCTTGTAGTTGACACTTGTTTTTAACATGTTTTTCAGGAAAATAGAAGGTAGTAGAAAATACCTGTGCTGCAAGTGACATCAAACTTAGACTTTCTTTTGAAATGTTATTTTGTAATGTTTGAATGTTTTAATCTATCGTTGGTTATGTAACATATGGTACTGTAAACGATGAACTTTTAAATGAAATGTTTGATGTTATTTATCTCCTATAGCAATGAAATCTTAGTTGTCACGCCTCGCATTTCCGCTTTAGCGGGGTGTTACAAGTGATAATTCTCACATCACAAAAATATGTATAAAAGTAAACATACATAGAGTTGTGGTTCATGAGCTCATTTAACTAACCCAACAACTATATCGTTCAACCCACATCGAGTGTCGCGCCTAGTAATGACAAAGAAGGGATGAGTTCAAACAATTTTTTGAAAACACGAGAATAAGTATATCACATGTGATAATACACGTGAGACGGTGAGAGGACTTGGTGGTCTGTGAACGACTTGTCTCCTGGATGGAATTTAATTTACAAGACAGAGAAACCCTTGATTTTCAAACGGCTCGGAATTAACACTAAACAATACTCTTCTAACTTTATAAAGATTTTATAACGTGATTGACATTAAAACCAAACTAATAATTTAAAAAAACGCTTTGCTATATATTTTGTCATATATAGGTCCCTTCTTCCCTTCTTCGATGCTTTTTTGTTATGTAAGGAAATCAAAATGAAATTGCTTACCTAATTTTTCTAGATTCTTTCTTTTTCCATCGAAAGACCTATTAAAACGTAGGCAAAACTAAGAGGACATAAAGTCATTCAGTATCATAACAACTGAATATGTTTCTTTAAGAACATATATTTGTGTAAATAGAAATGTCTAAGTAAAATCATTAGAGATGATATAATTTTTTGATAGCAAATTGGAATTATAGAATGTTGAGGCATTCTCACGTGTGTTTTGTCAATTTGATTGTACATATATCTTACGCTACACTAGTGAGGATGTTTCCTTTAACAAAATTGAAAATAGTCATTCGTCAAATAAATATCCACACGAAAAGAAATATGTTTTTTACAACCATTATACAATAGTGAAAATAGTGATTAAATGGTGTTAGCTCAATTGGATCATAGGTTGTTTCCGTGGGGGTATGGGGTGAAAGCCACACTGCCAGGGTTCGATTCTCTACGGGTGACATTTATGAGATATCCAAACTTTTGATCTGGTCCTTCGGGAGCGGTATGGGAGGATTGAATATATGGGATCCACTTTAACAGAAGTTAGTCACAGGGACTAAAATTGAAACAATTTGGCAACCTCAATGATTATCTATGTAATTAATTCAATCAAAGGACGAAACTTAATAATAGGCGACAACCATAAGGACCAAAAGTGTAATTTACTCCAAAATGTATTTTTCATTGCATCTTCTTACAGTGTGAAACCGAGTGGGAGGGTGTCACGGATGGTATGAAGGGTAAATAAATAGTCGTTTATCCTCGAAAATAATAGGCAACAACCATAAGGACCAAAAGTGTAATTTACTCCAAAATAGTCGTTTCAACACCCTCATCATTTTACCCCATTGCTTGCTAGGAGACATAAACCCACATGATGCCCTTAGAAAATAAAGTTACCATTGCTTGTTCAATTATATCAGCAAAAATAATGATTTTTAACTTCTTTTTAGAACCCGTATTCGATCAATTAGTTTAATCGTTTAAAAAACACGTTTGCACTATTTTTGGCAAACTAGTTAATAAACTAACTAGGTAATAAGCTAGTTGTTAACTGATAAACTAGCTAGTAGCTAATAAAATAGTTTATAAATAAATTATGTTTGGCAAACACTAGTTAAGCTAATAGAATGACAAAACACGGTATACTAAGATATAATAATTAATATTAATAAGAATGCATTAAAAGTTTAACCAATCTCAACTATTAGTTGAGGTGTTTTTTAGCAACGGTTGTTGGAAAACAATTCTTCCCAGTATGGGAAAAAGAATTAAGTAGAAATTCATTGCCTTCAATTTGGTTAGGAATGTAAATTAAGGCCATCCTTAGCCATACCAACCATACCACCCATTTCTGCTGCCACATCAGCTGCCACATCAGCTTTACCACTACCCTACCAATTCCATACCTTTCATCCTTAACCATACCACTCATACCCCTCATTTTATTTTATTTTTTTTCTAAAATATATCTAAAATACAAATTAAAATTCAAATTTAAAATACATTAAAATTAAAACAACTAAAATTAAAATTCAAATTTAAAATACATTAAATTAAAATAACTAAAATTAAAATTAAAACAATTAAAATTAAAAAAAACTAAAATTAAAATTACACTAAAAATAAAATTTCGGTCACCAATATTTTTGCCACCCATATCTTTCGGCTATGATTTCCTTCTCTTGCAACATGATTTGCAATTGTATACCCGTGAGATGCTCGTGCGGTTCCATGAACGTTTTTAAGTCTACCGTTCGTTGCCGGTTGTTAATCGATCCCATAATCGAACCCACGTTGGTCGCGATGGCCTCTAAAGAGTTCGCGATGTTCGACACGCTTTCGCTTGACGCGGCCGTATTGGAAGACCCCGCACGTCTCGCGGCGTTTCGACCCATCGGTCGTGGCCGCTCGGTTGGGGAGGGGATGTCATCATTGCCGACGTTCACATGGTGAGTACGAGCGTCGGATTCGCCGGGGGAGTCGGTTGGGGTTTCGGACGTCTTTGACCGTTTATATGTGGGTGCACGGATGTTTTTTGGGTCTTGCATCCTAACGTAATCGAACTTCGGACAGTCTTTGACTTGTCTCCAAGCGTGTTCGTGCGTGAAAGCCTTGTGGTACTCGGAGTGGAATCGGTCCTTAGCTCGATTAAGAAGGTCAATGTCGGTTTCGCCACTTCGTCTATAGTTCGATGGATTATTGTAAACACATGCGAACTTGGCGACGGTAGATAAGAGCATTTTTGCCTTGGTCGGAATGGCGTCTCCGGAGCGGACGTTGAAGTCGTAATTCATGCGTTTGTCGAAGTCCGCTTTAATCGCCCCCCAAAAGTTATCTACTATCCAAAACGAAAAAATTAAAACCACATTAGAAAAAAATTAAAACAAAATTATTAGGTTTTTTATATACCTTTATTTCGATAGTTACCTATTGTTGAGTCCTCCGAAATTGTGACCCATGATCTTGCCAAAGCTATCTCCTCGTCCAACGACCACAGTTTACACGGCGCTTTACCCGTGCTTGGATTCTCACTCGTGTCCGTAGCCGGAGCCTTACCCTTGCGTTTGTATTTACGTTTGGTTTGTGATGGTTCTTGCGGCGGCGGTGACGGCATTGGTTGGGTTTCGGGTACCGTGTCGTCTATATCGTCGTCGTCGAGATTGATGTTATCGTCTCGTATATCCCACACTCCCGGCGGCGATGGGTTGACGTGTTGCTCACCGGAAGGTTGGGGTACCGTAGGCCATGTATGTTGCGCAAGCAAATGAGCATAAGCCCAATCTTGCGGGAATCCCCATCCCTCGACCCCAATCGGCCTCATCATTTGGGGTCGGTAGCCAACCGGTGGAGGTGTTGGAGACGTTTGGGTAGTCGGTACCGAAACATTTGGTACCGACTTACCACGCCTTGACCCGGAACCGGACCCTTGTTTATCCATGGAAGAGTAAAGAGTAAAAGGATGAATAGAGTGTATAGAATGTAGAAGTGTAGAAGAGAATGTAGGAGAAGGTGTAGAGGTAAAAAAAATGGTATATAAAAGTTGTATTTATAGTTGGTAAAAAGAAAAAAAAAAAAAGTAAAAAAAAAAATTAAAAAAAACTAGCCGTTAACATAGCCGTTGGGCGGGGGGGGGGGGGGGGGGGGGGGGGGGGGACGACGCGTTTTCTCAATCGGTAACCGGGTACCGGCCTCCACCACTACCGGTCCGGTACCGGCCATCCACGACGGTGTTCACCGTCGGTAGTGGCGTGGTACCGGTACCCCATACCGGCCCGGCTAATGATGGCCTAATAGATCTATAGAAATGATTTCATTATATAATGTCAAACCAAATAACAACTTTCATTATCATGTTCATTCTTTATATCCCTCAATCGCCCTAACCAAACGCCTCCTAAATATTTGAAAATTGTTTTGTCGAATTTTTTTAAAACGAACAAGGTAAAACTCTATAAATTTAGAGAACTTATTAGATTTTATCAACAAAATTATATGTTTAAACAAGAACATTATTCTTTTATTAAACCTATTAAACTATTTGATACTATGATAATCACCTTACATCGTCATTTTTTTTATATATAACAAGTGTTGATTATAATTATTCATTAAACTAGAATGAATACTAAATCGTATAAATATATCAAACTATATCAATTTCAATTGATGTAAAACTAAATAATCATGAATACAAATTTACATTAGGTCATTGTTTGGTAAATACATATTAGCTTAGGCTATGTTTGACAAGCTAGCTGGTAGCTGATAAGCTAGTAGTTTCGCAAGCTAGTTGGTAAGTTAACTAGTAGCTGATAAGCTAGTAGTTTCGCAAGCTAGTTGGTAAGTTAACTAGTAGCTGATAAGCTAGTTTGAAAACTAGCTTAATGACCAAAAATGGTATATTTGAATTTAATAATTAATATTAATAAGAGTATAGTTAGAAATAGCTACAAAAAGCTCAAAATAAGCTACTGAAAGTAGCGTTTCAAAAAGCTAACATGTTGCACATGAAGGGATTCGAACCCGGGTCAAGCGCTATGAACCCCCAAGCCTTATCCACTCCATCACAACATCGAATCACCAATAGATTACTTGGAGGTCGCTGTTTGGAGCTTTTTGTAGGGACGGAGCTAGAGAAAATTTTAAACGGTGACACCATTTAACTTTAAAAACATATATAGAGATTTTTTTTATAAAGTCAATATTAGTTTAATGATTAGCTTTTTGCTTTTTAAATTAAAAGTCTCGCATTCGGGTCTTATTATCACAAATTTTTTAAAGATTGTTTACCAAATTTTCTATTAAGTTTTGAATGGATATATTTGCCTCCTGTCTCCATCCCCTTTTTTCACTTCTCCTTTTTTACTTTATTACCCCCTCTTCCTTCTGAAAAAAACTCTTTTCATTCACACTGTGGTGGAGCTGTGACGAACAGCTCTGAAAGAACCGTCGCCCTTTCTTCTTTCCGATGTCTGCAAGATGCCGTGGGCGCGGCGGTCCGGCCGGTGGTGCTACCGGCGGTCGTGAAAGAGGACGCGGTGGTGGCGGACAACAGCTGCCGGTTTCATCTCAAACCACCGGCGGAAGAGGAAATGCCGGACCGTCGGTGACAGATTTTTGAGAATCTGTCGATAAGTTCACCGCTGCTGCGGCAGGTCCGTTCAAACAACTCGTAATGCTGCTATATGATGTGTATATTTGAGTTTCTTTTTGACCAAAATGGTGTTTTTATAAAAAAACTTATTTACCAAATAAGCGTTGTTGTTTTCAACTTATTTACTATAGTGGTGTAGAGGTGGGCAAAAATCAGGCCGGGTCGGGCTTTGATCGGGCCTCGTAAAGACCGGGCTTTGATCGGGCCTCGTAAAGACGGGCTTTGATCGGGCCTCGTAAAGACCGGGCTTTGATCGGGCCTCGTAAAGACCGGGCTTTGATCGGGCCTCGTAAAGACGGGCTTTGATCGGGCCTCGTAAAGACCGGGCTTTTCGGGCCTTGGTTTGACCGGTCCTGAAGTTGGTTGTTCTTTGATGGGTTCCGGCAGCCGGCGAGGAGGTTAACGGCGACCAGCAACGGATCTCCTCCGGTGCAGGGAGGCCTTGTAGTCGTAGTTGCAGTCGTGTCGATCGGAGTAACGGTGCTCGGAGCGGTCTTCAGATCCAATCTGTCCGGCAACATCTTCGGAGAAGCAGCGGCGGAGTTATTTGGTAAATCCGATCTGTCCTGCGACGATCTAAGATCCGATCTGTTGCAAGTTTTAGAGAGAAGGAAGGGGAAGAGAGAGTGAAGAAAGAACACTTATTTGGTAAATAAGTTCAAAATAACACTTTTTGGGTAAACAAGTTTTAAAAAAACACCATTTTTGTCAAAAACTCGTGTATATTTGGGATCAAAGTGTTTTATTGAGGCATGTGTTAATGAGTATAGAAAAATAATATGATCTTCTTGCTACTGTGGTGGATGTAGCGGTTTATGAATTCGTTATGGACTGAAATTTAGTTTAAGCTGAAATTTGTGTTTTCTATTGTTAGCGATCTCTATGTACTTTGTATTTTTCTAATTATAATTTTGGTTTTAGGTTACAATTGTTCCAGAGGTCCCTTCAAAGGCGAAATGTCGTGAGATCATGAAGTTTCTCACTGACTCCTACCGTGCTTCCCACTTGGGAAACTTGTTACTGGCCGCCTATGACGGCAAGAAAAGTGCGTTTGCTGCCGGGGCTTTGCCGTTTGAGTCAAAGGAGTTCATCGTTAAGATGACTTAGAACAACGGGTATAAACCGTTTTCCGATGTCTTGTGGTTGAATTTTTTTTTTTTTCAAAAACGTTGGCTCATGCAATTGTTGTCATATTTTGTAGGCGTGAGCGCGACTTTAAGGTAACCATCAAGTTTGCTGCTAAAAGGATCATCGCCATTTGAAGCAGTTCTTAAGTGGTAGACAGCGGGATTGTCCACAAGAGACTATCCAAGCTCTAGATGTGGTGCTGAGGGAGGCTACATCCCAAGGGTAACTTATTTTACTATTAGTATTTTTTTTTTCTTCACATTTTGATAGTTTTGACTAGTTGTTTTTATTTTATTGGTGTGCATACTTTGTTAATTGTATCTCATAAATTGCAGTCGTGAGATGGTTGGGCGATCGTTGTTCAGCACTGAGTTTGGTCAAGGTGTTCCTGGTGACGGTATAGAGTTCTGGAAGGGATTTTATCAGAGTCTCAGACCAACTCGAATGGGACTCTCTCTGAATGTTGGTGTGGATCTAGTCTGTTTCATATTTCTCCGATCAAGACCGTATCAAGGTATACATTAGCTCTAACTAGCATCATCTTCTCTTTTAGCAATTATGTAATTTCTTTTCTTGTGATTGTTGATTTCAGGTTAGAAAGGCGTTGAGAGGTGTTCGGGTGGAAGTTAAGCACCAGGATTACTTTAAGGCGTTACAAGGTTGAAGGTTCAAGGACTCTCCGTTCAGCCTACCAACCAACTAACGTGAGCTTTGACTAATCATATTATTACTTTTGCTTTTACTAATTGATGTACATTTAGCAAGTCAAATCACAGTCCTATAGATAGATCTAAACTATTTTGAATTTGAATTTATGTTTGATTTACAAGTAACAAAGATTGCTAGCCTCAGCTGGTGAAGGTAATTGAATTGATTATATTGTAGGACTAGTTCTGTAAGGGATAATATTAGAGTTATAGGTTGGTTGGTTGGTTGCACTTGTAACATAATTTAATGCTTGTTTCTTCTGTGCATAGTCAAAATCTTGTAGTTTTGTGATCCTATTTTCATTATCTCTGGCTAATCCTCTTTCTTGTTAAATTTTGTTAGTTTTCCTGTTGAAGCCACTGGAGAAACTACGTCTGTTGTTCGGTACTTCCAAGAAAAGTACAACACCCGGCTTCGCTATCCTTACTTTTCTGCAATACAAGCTGGCAATGATGCGAAACCTACATATCTGCCAATGGAGGTCTGTCGTTATTGTATCTTTATTGAGTGTAAAATTGTGATGATTGTTATTAGTCTTTTTCTTATAAGTAACTGAACTTTGCTGACCGTAATTTTTCTGCTATTAAAGATTTGTAGGCTGGCTGTTGGTCAAAGGTATGCTATGAAGTTGAACGAAAGGCAGGTGACCAACCTTTTTTAAGGGCCACGTGCCAGCGCCCGAGGGACAGAGAATGAAGGTATAAATTGGCCCACGTCATAAACTAACGTTTTATACATTCGTTGTTTGTAAACCTCTGATAACTCTCCCCTTTTTCTTGTTAATTGTAGACTATTCAAAGCAACAACTATAACAAAGATAAGCTTGTGAGTGATGATTTTGGACTGCGAGTTAGAGAGCAACTTACTTCAATCGTTGCTCGAGTTCTGCCTCCTCCACAAGTAATTCCATGCTCTGAACTCGTGTTCGTTTTTTCTTTTAACGTGACATTTCTGGGTAAATTTGTTGTTTTAACTTTGTTTCACTTTAATTATTCAGCTCAAGTATCACGGGTCAGATGCTTCCTCTGAAGTCGCGCCATCTGTTGGCCAATGGAACATGATCAACCTGGTGAAGTTCTAATCATTTGTTTCCATTCATTTTGAATACACACACACACACACATACAGTTAGGAGTCTTCAATGATACCCTCCTTTTATCCAATGCAGAAAATGGTCAATGGAGGTACTGTGAATTATTGGGCAATCGTTAACTTTTCAAGGCAGAGGCCAGACGCAGTTGAGCGCTTCTGCAAAGGACTTGTTTCCATGTGTGAGAACAAAGGAATAGTAAGGATCCATGTTTTGCCTTTTGTGCCATGTTAATGAAAAAAGGATGATTCTAACATGCTGTAACTTTTGTAGGTTTTCAATCCGCAACCTCTTATTACCGCATAGTATTGAGAAGGAGTTGGTTGATATCCAGGCTGAGTGTGCTGCAAAACTAGCAGCCGAAGTTGCACCTGGCAAACAGCTTCAATTGTTGTTTGTCATTCTTCCAGAAGCCAAAGGAACTTATGGCAAGTTGATTTTTCATAGACATGTTTGCTATATGTATTCAAATGAATCAATATCTTTTTTTGCTTACAAGCGAGTCTTGTTTCTCTGCAAGGATAAAAAGAGTGTGAAACAGAGTTGGGAATTGTTTCCCAATGGTGTAAACCACAGCATTTGATGAAGATCAGTCAACAGTATTTCGAAAATGTTGCGCTTAAGATTAATGTCAAGGTATTTGCATCTAATTTCTTTATACATACGTTTATATATCTACAATATCATTATATACTCATCTTCTTGTACTTGTACCATATTAGGTTGGGGGAAGAAACACGGTTTTGGCTGCAGCATTGAACAATAGGCTTCTGTACATATCTGATCGCCCGACCATAATCTTTGGAGCTGATGTCACTCATCCATCACCTGGAGAGGATTCCAGCCCTTCCATTGCTGCTGTACGTGTTTTGCCTTCTTTTTTCTTATTTTTTATTCATTCGGAAGTTAATAAAACTTTGTTGTTACAGGTGGTGGTTTCAATGGATTGGCCTCAAGTCTCGAAATACAAAGCCTTGGTCTCTGCTCAACCGCACAGGCAAGAAATCATTCAGGATCTGTATTCAACATACACCGATTCAAAGAGGGGTGTCGTTCATGCTGGATTGATTAGGTACTTGTTAAAAGTTTTAATACAGTTTGGGGTAAAGAGATTATTGTTGTTAATCCCTTCCATTAACTTATTTTGTAGGGAACTTTTGATATCCTTCAGGAAAATCCACTGGGCATAAACCACACAGGATTATATTTTATAGGTTTTTACAAACCCACAATGCTCTTTTTGTCACCAACTTGTTCATATAATATTTATTCTAATATATGATTATTGAATTTCAGAGATGGTGTTAGTGAAGGTCAGTTCAATGAGGTTTTGCTGAATGAGATGGACAAGATTCGTAGGGTAATATATATTCATTTTTTTCTGTTGGATCAACATTATATTTAATTGTGTTCTGTTTCTTTATCTTAATACATGAACGGTTGTTTGATGTTTTTAGGAGTGTGTGTCCTTGGAGGAGAACTACATGCTGCCCGTTACGTTTATTGTTGTCCAGAAGAGGCATCACACGCGCTTCTTCCTGCAAGGCACGGTGATAGGCAAAGCACGGATAAGAGTGGCAATATCCTTCCTGGTTTGTTACTATCCTACCCTTTTTATTATTAGTTATTTCGTTACTGGTAATTAGTTTCGTCTAATTTGATTAAAATTTGCCGGGGACTGTGGTGGACACAGATATTTCATCCAACGGAGTTTGATTTTTACCTGTGTAGCCATGCTGGTATTCAGGTAAAGTCGTTGATGATTCAAATATGTTTATGATTTCTAAGGGGCTGTTTGTTTTTTAAAAGTTGCCTCTCAAAACCTCTGAAGTCTGAAAATTAAGAGGTTTGCAAACTTTATACCGTTTGTTTTATCTTTAAGAAAAGGTTTGAAAACCTTTTATGGTCCCCTAAAATTTTAAGAGGTACACCATCCCCCTCTTATTTTTTAGACGTGAATTTAGACTTCAAACTTAATACCTCTAAAAAAACAAACAATGCCTAAATGTAAAGTAAATTTATTTATTTTGCATAGTTGTTAAAAGCGCGCCTAGGCGCTGCGGCACATGGCTTTGGGCTTTTTGTAGAGCGAGGCGAGGAACATATTAGAGGCGCGCTTAGGCGTTGAGCCTTGGTCGAGGCGCCGCTTTGGGCTTAGGCGTGCTTTTTGAATATATATATATATATACACGCCTAAGCCCAAAGCGGCGCCTCGACCAAGGCTCAACGCCTAAGCGCGCCTCTAATATGTTCCTCGCCTCGCTCTACAAAAAGCCCAATATATATATATATTTTTTTCAAAATTTCCTGATGTCTCTTCGTTTTTTTACAGAAAATAGTTAAAAATAAATAAGTAGATAAGGCTATGTTTACTTCTTGAAAAATTTCTTGTTTTTTAGAAAAATTTTCTACTAAAAATGAAAAATCAAAAACTTGTTTACTTGATTCAATTTAGAAAAAAAATTTCAAGAAAACAAAATTTTCATTTTCAAAATTTACACTTAAATTAGAAAACTACTTTTTATAGTTTTCCAATTCTCATTTTCATTTTCCATTTTCACTTTCAATTGTAGTCCTAGCCGGCCACCACCACCACCACCACCGTCGCCACCGCCGCCTCAGCCACTGCCACCCCACTGTCGCCGCTGCGACCACTCTCCCACCATCGTTGCCACCACCGCCCCACGCCACCACCACCGTTATTGTCACCACCGCCACCGCCACCCCCATCGTCGCCACCGCAACCTTGTTGCCGCCACCGTCACCATTACCGTTGCCACCGATGCCATCGTCGCCGCCGAGGCCACCGCCCTCACCGTCGTAGCCACCGAGGTCACCGCCACCACCGTCGTTGCCTCCGAGGCCACCACATCCGTGGCAACCGCTGCCACCGCCGTCGCCGCCGAGGCCACCGCCGTCGCCGTCGAGACCACCGCTGTCGCCGTCGAGGCCATCGCCACCGCCACCGCCGTCGCCGTCGAGGCCACCGCCACCGCCGTGGCAACAGCCGCCATCGCCGAGGCCATCGCCGAGGCCATCGCCACCACCGCTGAGGCCACCGCCACCACCGCTGTCGCTGCCAAGGCCACCTCCACCGCTGTCGCCGCCAAGGCCTCCACCACCACCGCTGTCGCTGTCGCCGTCAACTTCATCAACCATTGCATTCGGCTGGAAATGCTACATCAACCATGAAGCTACATCAACCCAACTCGTAACAATAACCATGAAGCTACTCATGGATATAACAAGTGCATGGCCTAGGACGGCAAAATTTATCAGCCTCATTTTCTTGTTTACCATGTTAGCTAACTTTCTTTCTTCTTTGGGAGGTATGGATGACATGAACTTCTCACCAACATCATGGCCTTAGGTATTCTCATCAACACCACTATTCTAAAGTTATACATTGATCAAGAAGCAACTTACGGAAACTTTTTGCCTTCTTAGAAATGTCTATCGTTATTTTCTTCCTTTTATGGCCATTTTGCGTAGCTTTAATAGTTCCACCGTCTAGAAGAGTTTTTTAAGCCAAGTATCAGAAGTTGCATAAATCGGAGTTAGATCTTCAAGAGAAAAAGTTCTCGGCTAAGGAACTCACACACCGTGTTAAAAGGTAATGGATAATGGCGGAAACCGGTGACCCCCAATTTGTGTTTGCTTGTCACCCTTCTCTTTTGCTTCTAGGTTGGTATGCGTGATATTTGCCGCTTTCTCATTTTGTCTCTTGGTAGCTATGTTGGTCGATCCATCATTTTTTTGGTATCAAGGTCTGTCTGCTGATACGTGGTCACTCGTAATTATTTCTATCATGCAATTTTTTGAGATTGTAATAGGTAGCATTGCACCAATTTTTAGATGTTCCACTACTGCCACATATTTCAACCCCACCATAGGTTGGAGCATCAAGTGTATAAATATGTTTAGAGTCAAGAAACATTGGACCAAAGGCTTCAGCAGTGGAAAGACATCTATATCACTTCATATATCCCAGGCCGCCATTGCAAAATAGTTTTTAATTGTGTCAAAAACATGATTTTAAACATTTGTATGGCACTTCAGGTAACACTTGTGGTTATATGTAAAACGATACGTTTCGTCCCCACAAACGTTATTCTATTAATCTTTTCTTGTTGCCATTACTTCCACTCATCGTTGAAAACGTTTAAAAAGGTCTCAGGTGCATCCAACAATGATGTGCTCTCAGAGATTGAAGAGTACAGAGACTGTGTTCTACGGATTGAAGATGAGGGGGAGCTTACAGATAGTATATTGAGTAATATGCTTAGATCCATAAATAAACTTCTTCAAAAGTCTGAAAAAAAAACAACCAAAAAATCTGGGGAACTCTAACGTATATAGTGGTGGAGTATTAGAGTTCCACAATAACCAAGCCCTGCCTTTTTGTCACGAAGAAACAAACAACTCGTGGAGCCTAGTACTAGTAACTTTAACAACCATTGCCATTGCACTTTCTAACATTGCAGAAGTCCATGTCAAGAAATTACTCAATAACATGAGAGAATGACTCAAATTTATTAGACACATTGACGAAACCCTCTATTCAAAGGATGAGTTGGTAGATGCAAGAAAAACATCTAGACGCACATGGATTGAAGTTGAAGTGTACGGCAAGTGGTTGGTAATTAAACTTCAATACCATGCTCGTAACGGAAACTGCCAAGGGGTATTCTTTAATAGTTACAAGAGGAAGCGCATAAATTGAGGATAGCGAGAAGAGAAATGATGATTCACATGTCATTGCTGCAAAATCCATGTGCAGAATCAGCGAAACCATACTATGCCTTTTCGATGAGAGAGGAAATTGGCCAAAAGGCATGGAAGTTTTTGATTGGATTTCCACTATGATCAAAGATCTCTTATGGGCCTGCTTTACAAACTTGCCACGAGTCATAAATCTAAAGTGTCATCACGATGCAATAGAGAAAATAGGAGAGAGCGTTCGTTCTGCAGCTCGACTTCTTGGAGAATCCAAATCGATTCTGAACATCCTTGAAAAGAGTCAATTTGAAGAATTAGATCATCTGAAGTCGATGACATACATTGATAAGTGTCAGGCACCACGAAAAGGTCAGATACCCACCACTAGTTGTGCTTCTTCTAATGGAATTCAATCAGCTTCTTGAAGTTCCCAACATACCGTGGGTATCTTGGAACTTGAAGAAGTTGATTAAATCTCGGATGGAGAAGCTCCACCAGTAGTGTGTAGCTGACCTTTGGGTGGTGCTTGCCACTTATCAATGTATGTCATCGACTTCTCATGATCTAATTCTTCAAATTGACTCTTTTCAAGGATGTTCAGAATCGATTTGGATTCCCCAAGAAGTCGAGCTGCAGAACGAACGCTCTTTCCTCTTTTCTCTATTGCATCGTGATGACACTTTAGAGTTATGACTCGTGACAAGTTTGTAAAGCAGGCCCATAAGAGATATTTGATCATAGTGGAAATCCAATCAAAAAGTTCCATGCCTTTTGGCCAATTTCCTCTCTCATCGAAATGGCATAGTATGGTTTCGCTGATTCTGCACATGGATTTTGCAGCAATGACACGTGAATCATCATTTCTCTTCTTGCTATCCTCAATCTTTAGCGCTTCCTCTTGTAACCATTCAAGAATATCCCTTGACAGTTTTCCCTTACGAGCCTGGTATTGAAGTTTAATTCTCAACCACTTGTCGAACACTTCAGCTTCAATCCATATGTGTCTAGCTGTTTTTCTTGCATCTACCAACTCATCCTTTGCATAGAGGGTTTCTTCAATGTGTTTAACAAATTCGAGCCCTTCTCTCATGCTATTGAGTAAGTTCTTGACATGGACTTCTGCAATGTTAGGAAGTGCAGTGGCAATAGTTGTTAAAGTTACTAGTACCAGGCTCCAAGAGTTGTTTGTTTCTTCGTGACAAAAAGGCAGGGCTTGGTTATTGTGGAACTCTAATACTCCACCACTATATACGCTAGACTTCCCCAGAAACTTTATAAGATTTTTTGGTTGTTTTTTTTCAGACTTTTGAAGAAGTTTATTTATGGATCTAAGCATATTACTCAATATACTATCTGTAAGCTCCCCCTCATCTTCAATCCGTAGAACACAGTCTCTGTACTCTTCAATCTCTGAGAGCACATCGTTGTTGGATGCACTTGATCCCTTTTTAAATCTTTTCAACGATGAGTGGAAGTAATGGCAACAAGAAAAGATTAATAGCATAACGCTTGTGGGGACGAAACATATCGTTTTACACATAACCAGAAGTGTTATCTGAAGTGCCATACAAATGTTTAAAATCATGTTTTTGACACAATTGAAAACTATTTTGCAATGGCGGCCTGGGATATATGAAGTGATATAGATGTCTTTCCACTGCTGAAGCCTTTGGGTCCAATGTTTCTCGACTCTAAACATATTTATACGCGTGATGTTCCAACCTATGGTGGGGTTGAAATAAGTGGCAGTAGTGAAACATCTAAAAATTGGTGCAATGCTACCTACTACAGTCTCAAAAACTTGCACGGTAACAAAAATTATATGTGACCACGTATCAACAGACATACCACCTCGATGCCCAAAAAAATATGGAAAGACCATCATACCTACGAAGAGACAACATGAGAAAGCGGCAAATATCACGCATACCAACCCAGAAGCAAAAGAGAAGGGTGAACAAGCAAGCACAAATTGGGGGTCACCGGTTTCCGCCATTATACATTACCTTTTAACACGGCGTGTGAGTTCCTTAGCCGAGAACTTTTTCTCTTGAAGATCTGACTCCGATTTATGCAACTTCTGATACTTGGCTTCTAAAACTCTTTTAGGTGGTGGAACTAACTATAAAGCTATGCAAAATGGCTATAGAAGGAAGAAAGCAACGATAGACATTTCTAAGAAGACAAAAAGTTTTCTGTAAGTTGCTTCTTGATCAATGTATAACTTTAGAATAGTGGTGCTGATGAGAATACCTGAGGCCATGATGTTGGTGAAAAGTTCATTGTCACCCATACCTTATGAAGGAAGAAAGTTAGCTAACATGGTAAACAAAAAAATGAGGCTGATAAACTTTACCGTCCTAAGCCATGCACTTGTTATATCCATGAGAAATCTACATTGAACTTCATGGTTATTGTTACGAGTTGGGTTGATGTAGCATTGATAATGAGAAATCTACATTGAAACCAGAGTTTGTGATAGCTATATATTTTTGTTCAAAATAATGAGTTTAAAGCCTCACATTTATCTTTAATCGACGATAAATTTTGGAACGCCGACTAAGTGTACCAGATAGTGATACGGGCAGCGATTGGAACGGATGAAAAATCGAGGCTTAGCTCAACACTATGGTAGTGTATGTGCATGTGAATTGATGTTTTGAGTGAAAACACCTACACCGTTGTTTGAATGAGCGAATAGATTACATATATCATTTGCAAGGTGTTTGTGGAATTAGCATGTTCTCATCTCGAGTTTGTCTTGTGTGTTGATTGTCACTATTCCAGTTAAACGATGTTTTCGCGAAATGCTATGTTTCAGTGGTTGCCCATAAATTCAACTCAAGAGTTATTTTATGCTAAAGCTTAGTTTTCATTATCATTCTCATTCCTGATCCCTCAATACCCCCAACCATATATATAATCAATACCCCCATTAGTCTAGTAAGTCAAATCCCCCCCCCCCCCCCCCCCGCCCCCCTTTATTTTTGTTCGCTAAAAGTGTAGAAGCCGAATTCTAGTCACGACCAATCTCTGTGGATTCGACCCGATTTACCGCTATTACATTTTAGTTTGTAATTAGTTGTTAGCTGGAACTTTTATTATTTGACGGTTTCGACAGCCTTCAGTTTGCGGTGTCGAAAACCTGGAAGAGACCGGTAGACATTGCAAGAGTGCAAACGAGAGATACTACACTATAATACCACTTCACCCAAGTCATAGATTGAGCTGGAGGTATAATCTTGCTAGACAAGGAAAATAACGTTTATGCTTATTTTGGTAGAACAAATGCTATACATATATTATTCGTTTATAAATTGATTGTATTTTATCGTATATGTTCTATAAAATATCTATAAAAACATCTAAAGTATGTTCATTTGCTTAAATCCTAATAGAAAACCTATGGGCAATATACAGAGACATTTGATGTCATTGCTCCTACCAAACCTTTCATTTTCCATGATAGATAAAGTATTTAGAGCAATATACTGAGACATTTGATATGTCATTGCTCCAGGTCCACAAGTTCATCGAGATAATCATATTTATTTTGGTAAATACGCTTTTCAGGCTCTTCAAATAGAGAGTTTTTCTAGCATCTTTATTTAATATCAAGTCTAATAACTTTTAATGCAATATTGATATATAGAATTTGTATTCAAGTATGGGAGTTTGGTTCTGGTGAGATCAAGTTGTTTTCATGAGACCGGTGAAACCAACATTTATTACATAAAACTTTACATCGAAACATTGTCAAGGTTTAAAAAAATGAACATTCATAGTAAAAACAATGTAATTATTACGTTCACGGTGTTTTTTGATGTCAAATCTTGATTTTTTTAAACCTTCACAGCATTTCCACTGTGAAGGTTCGCATTATTTATTTGTTACCTTCACAGCATTTGAGGTGTGAAAGTTTTGTTTTTTACCTTGTTTTGGATTTTTCTTACCTCGAAAATGTTTTTAGTTACGCATATTCGAGTTTTATTTACCTTCATGGTGTTTTTTTGTGAAATTATATACGACTATCTTACTGAAATAGTTTGGTCTCACGCGAACCTAAGTCTCAAGTACGATGTTTGTAATTGTTGACAAGTATAATGTAATTGTTTTCTACTTTTCTTTCCCCTTTTATTCCTCAAACTCATATTAAATATAAGCATAAATTTCCAACATACTAGCAAGAATTCAATTATGTGCCTACTAAAAATCGTGATCATATTTGTAGAAAAAATTATTTTTGGAGACTTTATAATCAGATAATCTAGTTCCTTAATTTAATTTATCTGATTGATAACTGAAATACTAAAAGGCTTCCTTAGATATAATTATTTATTTAGCAAAATATAATTAAACATCAAGTTGAAAACTTGCACAAGCGGTCTTTATTAACTACACAACTCATATATCCGTAACAAATTCAAGATCCATAGATAGCATGATCATTTTATCAAAGACCGCTTAAATTGAAACTTAAGGACTATTTATCAAATGCTTACGGCAAAAGTTGCCACTTTCACCTAGTTTATTGTATGACATTTTTTTGCCATCAAAATGGAGTGATGTTATTCAAACATTTATAACCCAATAAGCACTTATCAAGTAAGACCGTTACACTCACTTTTTGAGTGGATTTCAACTATAATCGCAAATCCATTATAGGCTTGCTTTACCAACTTATCACGAGTCACAACTTTAAAGTGTCATCATGATGCAATAGAGAAAATGCGAGATCTAGAGCATCCGCACTAGAGCTAAGTTTATCCGTGATTCTGTATTTTTTATATGATAAGTGTGTAAAATGAAAAATGAAAACGTAAGAAAATGTAAAACTATTAGTTATGTATTCTTAATATTTAATAACAAGGTTAAATAAAAAAAACATTCAACAATGGCTCATTTCAAATGTATTGATGAGAAGATTATAATGTATAAATTGTAAAAAAAAAGAAACATAATTTTAATACATTTTACTTCATAATATATAATTATTTATGCCATACGAGATAACGGTGTAAAAAATTAAGGGATTAAAAATAAAATAAAGAACTAATTATACAATATTAACTAAAAAGTAGGAGATTAAAAAAGATGACACATTTTAAACAAATAAGAGTAATTGAACTCATAATGTAAATTGCATCTCCATACATGTTTTGACGAAAAAATATTAAAATTGGTTCATAAAAAAACAACACGTGTCATGCTAGTTACTTATCAATATATAATAAATAAGTAACTGGTGCCAAGTGTTTAAAACAAAAAAAATAGTCTTCTATTTTAATTTCTTTGGTTACTTTGTCATAGTAGCATATATGATGACTACTTCCATGTTCTTTCAGTTTTCTTTACAGGCTGCTTCATTTTCCTCTATTTATTTGTTAGGCCTTTTTTCTTTCTTTAATTTGTTGGGTTTTTTTTTTTTTTTGGAAAGGGAGTTGTACTTTGTTGTTTGATTACTTGGGTGAAATATCAGGGTATTGAAGGCTATGTTACATAAAAAAAGCCACCATCATTGCAAATATGGAGAGTACGAGTTTTCCCAAAATTGGAAATCTATGAAATAAGGTTTGAATGGAAAGAAAAGGTAGACAAGAAAGTTGTGAAGGTCTCATTTTAACTTCTTGAGACAAGATTATAATTACGGAGATTATACAAATCATAACTAGCTCAGTTGGTCTTTCTACGGGCAATAACATCCTAAGAGGGGGCTGTGGATGGCATCCTAGTCTACCTGGGTTCGATCCCAAAGGGAGTTAATTTGAGGGCATGATGAGAGTACCCGATCCTTAGGCTAGTCCAGTTATAGACTGGGAGCCAAGTTAAAGACTGTGGTTGGACTCTAGGTCCAGCGTAAGTTGGGCCAGGACAACGACAGATTAGTAAGTTGCCCATGACCCGATACGGCCGGGAGGTGTGCGTATGTGTGCGGCCGGGAGGTGTGCGTGCATGTGTGCATGTGTGCCATGTCTTCCAAAAAAAATTATGGAGGTCATAATTTATGGTTATTAGTCCATACCCCCTATACTCTTGACCCCTCTCCACACTTACACACACACCTAAGAATGATTTACACATATGGAGAGTTATTTCCAAGTATAATTTTACAAGAGCTACCTATATACCTGATTCAACCAGAACAAATTGAAATTCAAATGAGTTACGAACATTGTTGTTGGCACCAAGTTATCGATTTGAATAAGAACAAATCATAAATTTTACTCTAATCGATTGAAGGTCTAGAATATTGGTACTTAAAACAAAAAACATTAAACTGTTTTTAATAACCATAAGGTCCATAACCATAATTTGTAATTACATAATATAATGAATAATAATTAATTCATTTAATCGAACTAAGAAAAACTAGTACAAAAATGACTTTTTGTGACACCAGTAAGGTGACGGTTTTAACCTATGGTAATTTGATGTGATTTGATAACGTTTTTTAAACGTAACCAAAAGTGTATCAAAAGTGATGGCAAGATAATTGACGGTTTTAATGTTCATGGTAATCGTTACCATACACCTATGGCAACGGTTTTTTCGTCACTTCAAGATTCGATTCAAATTCTAATTTTCGATCTAGTTACAAGAGTTGTTTACGAATTACTTACCTTGGTAAATTGTTTACTTGTTCAGTTAATTTAACAAATGAATATAACAAAGACTGGAATTTTATCCGGAAAGAAAAACAAGGATCAATAATCTTACCAAATCAATATTTACCTTTGCAATTCGTTGTTTTTTTGTCTCTAAAATTCACGGTTGTTAAAATATCTATTAAATGAAGGGTATTTTGAATATTTTCTTTTAATGTTACTAATATAACATGTAAAAAAATATTTATATACTCCTTCTGTTAATTTTTTCACAACCATCGCTTTAAATGGGCGACTCAAACCACTTGGTTTGCGGGCAATAGTTACAACTCACAAGGACGGGAATCTCTTCTTCCCTAGTTTAAATCCCTACTTTGTCAAAGATCTTGTGACCATCGAGTTAGTTGGTTGTTGCACGTAAGCTAGGCTTGATACCCACTAGGGGTTAGTTTTCCTTGTAATTTAGCTAAGATTGATCCAAGTTGGGGTGTTTGCTATCTGCTTTGGATGGCTTAACATCCCAAACCACAAACCAATTTGTGATGATTGTTTAGACAATGTTTCAAACCAAGCGGTTTGATAGCAAGTAATCAAAAAAGACTACAAAAAGAAGGTTTGGCCCGACCGGTATAGGCGGTTTGGTCCTTTTATATGCATCAAACTTAGAAAACAAAAATATTTACATTCAAAATGAAATTTTGATCACTATAACATTTGAAAAGTAGGATATCGGATTATAAAAGATAAGTCTATCTTTATAATTAGAAAAACATCGAGCAAGTTGAAAAATTTCAACAATTTTATTAACAATAATCGGAAATATTGGACAAGCATTAAGGAAGTCGAAGAACGACTTGGAATTTTGGATTTATTACTAACGGAATTCATAATCTGTCATCTTAAACCATAAGGGTGGTGGCCTAGCAATAAGGGCTTGGTCTCTAAATGTGAAAGTACTTGGAGGCCCCATGTTCGAATCCTAGGAGCAACAAAAATCCCCCTTGTGGCCACGGAGGTTCAAATTCCATGACTTCTAGCAATTCATGAAGCAAGTAGTCGTCCTGGAACCCCAATGGGGCAGCCTACCGGTTAAGGCTTGGTGTTGGGGAAAAACCCACCCAAGTTCGAATCCGGGGGTGAGCAACCAGGGGCCACTGAGTATTAATCCCAGGGGAGCATGCTTTAGCTCTCGGTAAAAAACAAATTTAGGCCTACAACATTTAATAGTTTTCTTTCTTTTAAAGGTTTAACGGAGAGAGGGTTTTAATTGGAGTTATGCTAAAAAACGAGGTGTCATGTAAAAAGTTTTGGGGGTCAAAGTATATTATCAATCAGTAAAATATAAAATTGAAAATCAAGAAGCAATTCTGTTGTGGTTTTTTACGGGGGTCGGCCGACCCCCTAGCTTTAACATACGTCCATTGTATGTGCTAGCTTGCCGTTAAAAAAAATTATACAACTTCGCTTTTCACCCGTTCTCATATGCTACAAAAAGTATCACGTGATTTGAGAACTTGCTTCATCCTGTCTTACATTATTTGTCCTAATATGAAACACAAAGAAAACATCAATGGATGAACAAAAAAATAAATCTAAAATCATCACTTTGTTCTAATTTTCTTTTATCCCCGCTATTAAAAAAAAAAAAAAAACATCATGAATAACCTCACTTCAAATTACATAGTATACCACCCTTGGCTTCTAAGCATAATATTTGTTTACTTTCCAAAGAATCCCTTTTAACTTTTGAATCTAATTAGTGTTAGTATGAAATACAGCTCATTTGAGGGTTATTTAGGAATTTGACCTCCAAAATGCTTTTAATTAAATTCATAATCTTCTGGTCTAATAAGGAAAAATGAATTTATACTCATGAGAAGATTATGGGTTTAATTAAAGTCTCATTTAAAGTTATATATCTAATACACTATAATTATTGAAAACACATAAAACGGAAGAATCAAAATTTCAAGACATTTAACTATTTGATTAAATGATCTTAAAGGAGCTTTAAATTACATATATATATATATATGTGTGTGTGTGTGTGTGTTTGTCTCCATAAGAACTCAAATACACATATTAATTAGAAAGATGGAGGTGCATCACTTGTTCATCTTTGTCATCCTAGCATACACATGTGTTCCAGTAACCTCACATACGTGTTTCCCTACTAACAGATGGCATGTTCACGTTATTAGTGACATATCAGAGAACATCGTTGCTCATATCAAATCTGGAGACGATGATCTTGGAAACCATACCATTCCATTTAATGGAGAATATGAATGGAACTTTTGTAATAGGTTTGATGGTCACACTCTTTTCTATGGCTACTTTTGGTGGGGTTTCAAACATCAAGAATTGGCTTTGTTTGATACAAAGATTGTAGATATATGTGCGGTACCTGCATTTACTAACTATGATTGTTATTGGTCCGTACGACCAGATGGGTTTTATGTAAGTCCAAGCAATAAACCCTTAGGTGATCAAAGTTGGGAGTTTATAAAAAGTTGGAGTTGAAATTATTTTAGATCGGTGTATATTTTTATCATGTAAAACATGATATTAATATTTTAATAAATCTTGATGTATGACAATGGTATTGGATGGTGATGGTGATGTTGATTTTCTAATATTATAAGTACAAACAGTCACTTGTTTTTTATGATGTTTTTGTCTAATCAGAATAATTTTGAGATTTGAGTGTATCCTTATCTATGACTACATTGGTTAAATTATAAACAATCGGGACAGTGACAGATAACAATTGGAACGTACAACAAGAGATAAAGCATATCCCTCTTGAGATGTGTCAATTGGTTGAAAGTCTTGAACCCAAGTTTGAACTTCCAATCAAATAGGTAAATCTATAAAATTACACTGAGCAAAGATTGATATGTAGCAATAAATCAAGATCTAATAGAAAAATGTTACATTGAAATGTGAATTGTCGTTGATGCCATCAGTTATAAGCTCCCAATTTGGACCTATATAATGAAGCAACACAAAGACGGTATGATGATATGTAATCTTGATGATCTTCTATTACAAGGCTTATCTATAGTTTATTGTTTTGTTGATTGTTAAGCTTTTATATTGATCATTTCTTTTCTTGATTTATTGGTTTTTGAAAGATTATGATGTTACAATCTTCTCCGACTAGTGTACTCTAAGAGGGGATTTTCAAAATCTCAGTGTTAGAGATTTATTTGGGAAGAAAATCTAGCCATCAAGGTTGGATCAGAGTTATGAGGAAGGTAGAAGAGTTTCGAAACCCTGTATAAAAGACATTTTTTGTACATTGAGATGTAAATTTGTGTTTAAAGGACAAAGCAAAATTAGGGGCCATTTACTAAACCTTTGTTGTGATAAGTTCTTACTAATGTCATTTATCATATAGATTGAGCATGATAGGGACCAAGAAGTTTACCCGGTAAGAGCCAAGGCAAGGAGTCAAAAACCGATACTCTTACCATGGTAAGTATAGAAGCTGAGTCTTATCCAATAAATGTTTGTTGTGTTTAAAATGCTTATCAACAATCCGTTTCCAAAAGCCAATGATGTTACACTATAAGGTAATTCAACGTGAATATCTTATCGATAAGGCCTTCCATAGCACACATTGTCTCATTTGAACCTACAACTATTCACTGTCATATCAGCTTTCCACTATCTTATCTTCAAACTCTTACCAACTTTTCAAATCCCATAGCACAATCTTTTCATACCCTCCGTGTTTTTTTAATTATTTTATATATAAATAAAGAAAGAGAAAGATAGATGAAAGAGAGCGGGTATCATTAGGTTGGAAACCCTCCGCCCAACCTGCCTCAGGTGTAACACAACCCACCACCCCGTCAAGTCCACTGAACTCGCCGTGAGCCAGCCACGAGCCCGAGCTTGTGCTACGCATGGCCTAAGGCTATCAGTACCCAACCCTCCCAACCCTACTGCCATATCAGCTTCCACATCAGTTTTTCCTCAACCCCACAATTAACCCTCTGAAACCCTCTCTCTGATTAGTTACCAACCCTCTCATTTAATTAAACACACCCCTCACACACAACACACATGCAGAACACAACCCGCTCACAGCGGTGTGGGGAACCCTCTAGCCTGCCAATCCCGTCGGTAGCGTAGCGGAATCCGCCGAACCCGCTGAGCCCGGCAACCAATTCCTCTTTTTATCCCCTAATAGAAAATTAATTTTAAAATTAGTCACACTGGTAATAACGGCTTCAAGACTTCTTCTTCTTCTTTATCGGAGTGATTAGCGACTGTTTGCCGGAAAAAGGATGGAGAATCGTCAGGATCTGAACTCCGTTTTGGAGTTTCTGCCGGTGGTTCTCCGGTCAACATCACTCTTCTGGCCGTCTCTGGTGGTGGAAGCACTTAAGGCGCTTTCCAAAGGCCCCGAACACAGCAAGGTTGACTCCGGCGAGGTCCTCTTCCTTGCAATTTCCGATCTCCGGCAGTCGCTTAATCTATCTGCTGATTCACTCGCCTTTTCCACCGCCGATGGCTTCTCGCTTTTCTTCGATGATGTAAGAAATCATAAATCAAAACCTAACTAATACTTGATATTAAACCTTATTGCTGATTTTAGCAAATGTGTTTAGTTCTAAGACTAGTTTTGTAGGCCAATACCTGAAGAAATTATTGAAATTAGTACAGAACTATGCATGATGCTGAAATAGGAATTGGAAGTATTCCATTTTCTATCTGTTATCAATTTTATGTTGAAAGAATTAGGTTTGAATTTTGTCATAGTTCTACTTCATCTGTGGAAAGTTAATTTCAACAAATGTGTTTAGTTTAGGAGACTAGTTTCGTAGGCCAAAATCTACATATCAGTGGTTTGTAATGAATAGTTTTAGAGTGAATTCCTGAAGAATTATTGAAATTGGTACAGAACTATGCATGCTGAAATAGGAATAGGAATTATTCCATTTTCTATCTGTTATAAATTTTACTTTGGAAGAATTAGGTTTGAATTTTGACATAGTTCTACTTCATCTGTGGAAAGTTAGTAATAGCATCTATTTGGGATGGAAGGAGTACTATTTATTTATTTATTTATTTATTTTATGTTTCATTCATGAACAGCTGATTTCGCGTGCCGAAGCCAATAAATGGTTTGGAGAGGTACTTCCAGTGATGGCGGATTCTTTGTTGCGGCTTCCAGGTATGCTAGAAGCTCACTATAAGAATGCAGACACTATTAGTTGTGTCGATGGTAGGGATGGACTCAAAACCGGTCTTCGCCTGCTGAAGTCGCAAGAGGCTGGCATAGTTTTACTCAGCCAGGTATAAGAAGCATAGCACTTGAGCTCAGTTGCAAATGAAGCACTCGATACATAAGCTATCCGCTGTCTTTATATATAAGTTTAGGAACTGAACCAGATAATAGTGATGTGAAGATACTCTGATTGCAACAATTAAATGTGGATAAACCAAAAAATGATGTATTAGATGGGAAGATAAGTCACTTGATTGCTAGGATACAAAGAAGATCAGAATTTTTTCAAGGAAATTCATTCACCATTTACCTCCTATCCTACCCATCACCTGGATAGAAATGCTGAATCTTTATTGACAACGTTTTTTTCCTATATTAAACAGTTTTTGTAATAGAAAACTTCCTCTATGAATGTTTCAAAATTCTTTGTTCTTTTTCATGTTTTTCAGTTTTCTTTTTTGAACATCAATGCCTATGACATTACATTTGGTATGTAGTTTTTAATTATAGTGTATAATTTATGAATCAGGAGCTGATTGGCGCTCTTCTTGCATGCTCTTTCTTTTGTCTGTTTCCAAACAGTAGTAGAGGTGCCAACCATCTTCAAGTAATCAACTTTGATCATTTATTTGCGTATGTTTCTTGAATCATTTTCTCCCAAATCCTTTTAATCTTATACGTTTCTGATCTCTCTATAACTATCAGCCTATCAGAATACTTGTAGCTGATACTTATTTTACATTTAGTGATGTAGGTTTAATGTCTTG
>CM058042.1:96524422-96538570 GCA_030169165.1 Centaurea solstitialis
CCCCTCATCATTAGTATTCTCTATCTCCACTGTACCCTCTTTTGCCGAAGCTTCCTCTTCCTCTTTTTTGCTCTAATTCTTAATCTTTCTATTTTCCAACAATTTAATAGAATACATCACAAATAAAAAGTTAGACAAACCGAAAAAAACATAAAGAATATAAAAATAAGGAAATCAATGGCAGAGACCAACAACATGATAAAGAAAGAGCAACGATGTTCAATTCAAAGAATTTAAATGACATAAGTAGCTTTTTGGATCAAAATATCTAGATAACCAATTATAAAAAACTCAAAAATTTATCCATTCAAAAAAAGTTCACAAACTTAAACATCTAAGAAAACAAAAGTTTCATATCTCTCATTCATCATAAACCTTCAAATACTAAACCATTTAAAAATAGTATTTAAAAAAAAAACGTTAGATATTTCTTAAAGTCGACCAAATTTTACACATAGATATACATACAAGTAGAAAAACATATTTAATTAATTATATTTGAAGAGAAAAGTTAATGGAGGCTATGAAAACAATTAATTATATTTTGTATATTTTAGTAGCAAAATAAAAAGAGGAGAAGGAGGAGGAGGCAGTAGTGGTGGCAGTCTCCATCGACGGTAACACAACAGTCGGAGCAACTAAACGGAAACGGGATCTCGCTCCACCACCAACCACCACCACCACCACCACCACCACCAAACCCTAACCCTAGGGTTTTCAATCACAGTCATAGCAGATCCCCTATCAATAATGGCTCAAGAACCCCAATCCCAAACCCTAGATGACGATCTCCACCACCACCAACAACCTCCTCCTTCTTCCACTACGATGATTCCACCAACCCTACCCTCACTCGTAACGTCTCCTCCAGCCGCCTTAACGCCAAGGCACCGGAATTCGTTCCTCGCACCACCACCACCACCGCCTCCGCCTCGCGCCGCCGTCTCTCCTTCCTCATCTTCTACTTCTACTACTACTGCTACTACTGCCACTCAGCCTCGGTTGGTTATCTCTCCTCCTCCTCCCACTTCTCCTGGAATAATTCATGTATATCCCTCGCCTAATTCTCCGTTTCATGCTCCGATCGCCGCCGTTGCTGTACCTGTTCAAAATCATCATCCTCATCCTCATGGACCTCACCATCATCATCATATTCCGATTCAGTTTCATCCTCATCCTCATCATCACCAGCAGCAGCAGCATCAGCATCATAATCATAATCCTAATCATCAGCGGCCGTTTAATGGCGCTGCTACGGGATTCATTGATCATAAGGATGTGTCGGTTCAGGTTCCGCGTGGAGATCCGGATTCGAAAGATGGTTTGACTGATGAAGCGACTCAGAAGATTATTAATCAGGCAGGGTTATGTCGCTATCTCTACATGATTCTATATTATCTATCGACGAATTGATGCTTTTTTTTAGATTTTTTATTTTTATATATTTATCGATGAATTGATAAACTACGACTTAGATTTGCTACTATAAACTACGCTGCCATCTGTTGACGATTGCCATGAGACTGATGGTTCCAGTGAGTTAAGAAATAGTTGTTTATGCATCGGTTTAGTATGAAAATATCATATAAACAGTAGAAGTAGGAAAAAACCTAGGATTAACACTTACAGACTTATTGCTGCTCTTTCTCTGATACTAACTCTTCTAGATGGTGAGTGCATTTGTTCCCCGAGACCGGATTTGGTGTGTCCTTGTATTCACTCTTTTTGGGTTTTTTCAATTACTAGCATAATCATGCCTAAAGTTAGGAAATACGCGGAGAGTTTACTTTTCTATGAGGGTGCCTTTGCTTTTACCAAGACTGTCTTCTAGGCAAAGTTGAGGTGTCTTTGAGGCTATCAGGCTACCAAGTTTGTGATCTACCGTACTTGTGAAACGAATTGGATATGAACGGTAGACCTTTTATCTGCGTGCTACCAAGTGATAAGTTTGCATAAAATAGTTTTCTATATGTTTGTCGAGACATTGTCATGATTACCTGCATCAGACGATAGTGAAGGATCAAAGTTTGGTAGTGAATAAGATGTGGGTATCAGGTGTTGCACACTGTTCATCATTATTCAACAATCAGATGCTTATAGATTGATTTCCAGCTTTTCGAGAGAGCTGGTTCTCTCCAAAAAGGCTATCGTCAATTAAAAATACAAACTGATAACTAATTGCTTCCACCCTGCTTCTTTTGTACTCCTCTCAACAACCAACTTGCCTCACTTATTGGCTAATTGACCAGTCCTCCACAATGAAGTGAATGAACTAATGGACAAGCCAACTATTATCCCTACTATGTATATGTGTAACATCAAGGTTTCGGAACAATAGTCTCATCACTCAAGGAGTCAAGGAAGAGATTAATGTGGCTCTGACAGATTAGTAAGGAGTTGGTCATTTGGGTCTAGACTATATGGCATTGTGGGACTCAGATAGAAAACTAGGAAGCTGGTTGTGTTGCTCCATCATATTTTGTGGGCTACCATATGTATATAGTATAAGATGTTTGATGTTTCTAGTCATGAAAATCTATGCTACCTTATGCTCAGCTTCAAAATTGCAACCTTGTTTAATTGAGTTGTGACTTTAGGTTCTCTTGTCATTGTTTGTTGAATGAACAAGGTTCTAGGTAGGATTCGGGATAGGAAAAGAGGTGCTGCTATTTTGGCACCATATGCTGTTCTGTGTGTCAGATGTTCACGTGACGTGACCTCAAACTTTCTCAAGATAATTGGATTGTCTTCTTAGCTTGGAGTAGAGGTGGATCCATAATTTGGGTTTAGGGTGGTCCTATTAAATGTTATTATGCAAAATACATAAATAATAAGTAAAGAACAAATATGTGAAAATCCTAATTTGCAACCTAGTGTTTGCTTTAAGATCACATGAGTTTCCTGTCACTAATGCATGATTGTTTCTTTAATCTTTGTTAAATACTTGTTTTTTTTGGAAAGGCTCATCTGGGCTTTGCCTTGACTACATCCTTGGCAATTTGGAAATTAAGTTACGGCCGTCTGAGACTAAGCTTAGCCACTGGATGCTAACGCTTGGACTCGAACCCGATGGGATATTCCACCACATCCCTCTAGGCCTTTTGCCAGTACGCCACCACCCTTGTGGTTAAATAAACTAATTAGTTAACTAGAAGTATACAGCCCTACTTAACTTTCTAATGTAAATATCAAGATTCAAGAATAAAAGCAAAAATGCCAATTTTAGGAATGACAAATACTAGAATATTATATGGACATACAAAACTATTTTATAAAAAAACTTCAATCTAAAATTGTTTGGTCGTGAATGAACACATTTTTTTAACTTTCGTCTCAAGATGGGAAGATGAACTAGTTTTAAATAATGTAAATTGTAATGGGGGATTACTGTCTTTTTGATTAGCAACTAGAAGCAAAAAGTTGAACATGCAGAATGATAGAAGCAATCAAGCTAATATATATCACTAAGTAAGATAGCGGGACACTTCATACTTGGGCCTTAGGCTTCGACTATCGACAAATCATATTTAAAAAAATGTCTATGGTGATATAGATGAGGCAAAATTTAAAGATAGCAGAAAACTTAGATGGAGACGTATTTTTTATATTACACAATCTCTATTGCTCTTTTCTTTCTAATCATCTTATCTATTGATATTTGTTTGTTTTCTCATAATAAGATTTTGTTTACATTTGGATGAGTATAATACACCTATACGTGTTTTTAATACTTGAATATCTGCCATGCCTTTCATTCCATTCTAGCTGAACTGCTATCTTTTTATCTTATTTTTTATTTGTCAAGTTAGACTATTTTGAATGGTGAATCTTGGACCCTGCATCTGGTCTTAGTGGCTTAGCTCTGGGCTCTGGCTCACAATTAGGACAGGCCACAGGCTGTTGTAGTTGGTGAAGCCAAACTTCTCGAATAACCTACTCATTCTAGTAATTGGCTAGTTTCTTATGCTTTTCAAATATAAAATTTGGCTAGTTTCTTAACTTCTGGATTAGTGAGCATGTTGTAATTTATGAATTCTGGTGAGATGTTGAGATGTATAAAATCACTTGCATACATGACGAGAAAGTGCATGCTGAATCTGTTTCAATAATATTATTGTCAGTGTGTGCCAGGGCAGTGTTGGTCTGTTTCATTATACATGGTTATTAAACAAACCATATGGTACTCCTGATCTTCAAAATTGACATTTTAATCAATAATTCATGCTATCTTTGTAGGTGGAGTATTATTTCAGTGATATAAATTTGGCAACTACTGATCATTTAATGAGGTTCATCAACAAAGATCCTGAAGGATATGGTAAGATCTACCTCTTCTAATGTACATAATATAATGAGGTTTCTCATTCCTTCATTCAATATTGGAACTCTTCTTTTAATCCTCTTGTTGCGACTTATATGATGAGCTGCGGTGTACCCACCCACTTAATATATATGGGCTCTTGGAAAACCAGGCTGCACACTTGATAATAATATACCGAGCAAAAAAGAACATCAACCAATTTCTATTACTTTATCCTATTGAAATCATAACATTCCTGCTTAAGCCGATGAAGGGTAAATATTGGGTGGTATTGACAGTGTCACTCGAGATTTCTCAAGGTATAGTTTCACCAGCACAGTGTTTAGTGAACTACACTCTAAGATCAAACGTAGTTAGGTGTTTTTTTAATTCAAGATAAACGCTTATCATAAAGGTGCCAAGGTGTCTGATAGATGATGGTTTGTCATTGCCATAAAACCCCAATAACATTGTATGATTACCTCCATAACTATGAATAAATGCTGGTTAACTAATTTCATATCAAACAACCCAAGTTTCTTGTACAGGCTATTACGATTCTTGTTTGTTCGGAGGTATGAACTTGTTCACTTATTCTGCATGCATCAAAAACTGTTCTTATCTTGTCTTGGCAATATAAGATGATTAGTTCAATGCTCTATGTGAGAAATAAATTGGGAAATGAGTGGTATAATCAATTTGGAAGAAAATATGATACAAAACTCATACAGTTTTCTGGAATTGATAGCCTGGTTTTCACCTTGCGGCCTCCAGTGATAGGCTGGAGGATGTCAAATATTGTGTAATATCCTGTCTCACTTTGCAAAAGTTCCTGCTATGCAAGTTCCTTCGACTTTTCTGACCAATTAATTCCCTGATATATTTTTTTTCAGTGCCAATATCTGTTGTCGTATCTTTCAAGAAGATCAAAGCCCTCGTGAACAGTAATGCCCAGCTTGCTAGCATACTGCGTAATTCTGCAAAACTGGTGGAGCTCTTTTAAAGAAAAATTTTCTAATACCATCTTTGAACAAGTTCCATTTTCCTGCTTTTGCACAACCTTAACTTTTACAATTGCAACTATAGGTGGTTAGTGAAGATGGGAAGAAAGTCAAACGTCAACATCCATTGACCGAGTCAGATATGGAGGAGCTGCAAGTGCGTATTTTGCTGTGTTTCAATATTGACCATCTTCTAGGACATTCAAGTTGCATATTTTGAGGGTTTTTTGTTTGCATGTTGGTTTATGTTTGTAGTCGCGCATAATTGTTGCTGAAAATTTGCCTGAGGACCATTGCCATCAGAACCTAATGAAGATTTTCTCAGCTGTTGGAAGGTACCAGCTTTATCCTGTCAGATTTTCTTGAAAGTTTGTTTTTGTCTAGAACATTCTTGTAGATCATTAGGCATTTTGTAAGTTATCTAATTCTTTCGAGTGATACTTGATCAGTGTAAAGACAATTCGTACTTGTCAGCCCCAGGCTTCCAATGGTGGAACATCTTCAGCATCAAGAGCAGCAAAAGCAGATGGTATGCTTTTCAGTAACAAGGTATGAATGTATTATATTATATATACACATGTATATATAATGTTATGTAGATTCACATTTTTTTTAATTTGATAGCAATTTAGTGTTGAGAACTGTCATTGATTAATTTTCATGTTTTGTTTTCTTTGGTTACATTTGATAGATCTATGGATGGTGGAGTCCTCTTTTGACTTTTCTTGATTTATTTTTGTTGGTTACGTTTGATAGATCTAATTGATATTTTCAGTGGAGTGCTTTTGTATTTGTAATCAGTTGTACAGTAGAGTCCACTTTTGAGATTCAGTTGTTCAAATTCAAATTTTGTAAGCTTCTGTTATATGTTTCTAACAACAGAAATATCTGTTTTGTAGTTTTTATAGCAACTCTTTTAGTTCTCTATTCTCTAACTCCCCCCCCCCCCCCCCTCCTCCCCCGTCTCTAAAATATCAATTGGAATATATTGATTTCGAAGCTTAAAGATGATGGTCTGACCCTTACAGGTCAAACGTGGAGTTCAATTTTTAGTTGTAGGCCGTACCGTTTAGCCTGTCTTTTTTTTTTCCTTTTCTTTCCATCGTTCATAACCCAACATATTTACTCATTTATAACAAATTATTTCCCTCTGATTTCTCCCATATTTTCTCAATTAGGTTAAGTTGATCGTCAACACCGATAGATTTTTGTTCTTTAATTCAGTCTTAATATCTAACGAGTCTCAGGCCTTGAACTTTTTGAAGTATCTGTGAATTATGTCTCGTCCTAAAAAAATTTTATTCTTTAATTGCCGGTACAAATACCTAACTTACCCTCTTGTTTTGAATGTATTTTTCCCACAGTTGCACGCTTTTGTGGAATATGAGTCTATTGAGCTTGCTGAGAAAGCAGTAAGTGTCACCGTCTTTTAGATTGTGATTTTCTCTATTGATTCTTTCTTCATGAATTGAATCATTTTATTATCCTTTCCATAGGTTATGGAGCTAAACAAAGAGGGTAACTGGAGGAATGGTTTGAGAGTTCGTTTAATGAGACGCCCAGTATGCTCCTGAACTACATTCTTCTCTACTTGACAAATTGGCTAATTTCTAACTTATCATACTAAATAAGATGATTCAATATACATCTAAAAGGTCACGGGTAAAGCAGAGCTTGGACTTCTTCTGTTATAGGAAGTATAAGGAGTCTGTTAATAACCATTTTGGGGTTCATAAAATGTTGTCCTTACACACGGTTGATTTACAAAGAAATCCCACATGTAGCAAAGAGAAGAAGACTTCCAATTCCTAAACCATAATTGGTCACGTGATTTACTTTTGATAACAAATATCTTTTAAATCAGAAAATGCCTTAAAAAGCTCCAAATGTCACCATATTGGTTTCTGACTCTTTATTTTTAGGTTTAGCTGAATTTTATTTTTTATTTTTTATTTTTTTCAAGCCCCAGGCGAAACCTGCTCAAGGACGTGGAAAGAAATCAGGGCAGGAAGATGAAGTTGTCCAAAAGGAAGATGATACATCTACGTCTGAGCAACCTCAACTGAATGAGAAGCATTTAGATGACACTTACCAACAATCTGAAGTCCAGCCAAACGAGAATGTAGTAAGTTCACTCTATTTCACCTTTCAAGCTTCATCTTCCATTATTTTTGTAGTTCCTTTTGTTCTAGCATTTACTTAGGACAGTATGATAACCACAAAAAGTTTTCTAGAGTTTTTATTCTATAGTACAAGTTTTGGTTGTAAAAAGTTATATTTGTCGTCTTCCTTTTCCTTTGAGTTGAAGACCTATTAATTTCATAGTTGGTATGTCATCCTTTTTATAGAAACCACTTGTACTTGATCTTGAAAGTAGTTATGAATGTCGTGATAGATATTCATAATGAATAATATTTATTATCAATGAAGGTTATCTATCATGGATACTACATAAAACAGGTGGTTCCCCAAAACCTGTTTCTCTCTGTGTGTGTGTGTAATCTTGTAGTAGTGGATCCATAAATGATTAATGTTTTCAGCAGGTGGAAGATCACTCAAACGAGAAGGAAGGGGGGCAGAAGAAAGGGCGCAATCGTGGCAGGGGCAAGGGACGTGGACGGCCTCAATATAACCATCATAACAACCGAGGAACTCACGTGGTGACACCACCTTCAACTAATTGCGTGAACAACGAGCATCCCGTGATCGGAAAGCAGCCACCAGGGCCTCGAATGCCAGATGGCACCAGAGGGTTCTCCATGGGCCGGGGAAAGGCGGTCGCTGTTCTTGCTGATAGTAGCGTATCGTGATAACGTAATCTAAGAAAAGCAGGAGCAGTGGTGGTGAGTTTGGGAGAGATGGGTTGGTTGGTTGGTTCCAATAATCTTGTTGAATGTTGGGACTAAGGATATGGGAGAGTAGTTTTTCTATTTTTTTCTTATTAATGGTTGAGAGTGTTGTGTATTCTAAGTAAGGATGATATTGGTAAAAGTAAAAACAGATGTGGTTTTTCTTATATACTTTTTTAGATGATATGATGTGTTTCTTGTTTGTTAATGTAGAATTCAAGAACAAGATACCAAGAACGTGGGGGAGGGGTGTAATGGAAATGAAGTGAGAAAAAGGGATGGTTGGGTTGATGGGGGTATATGTATCAGTTGAAGTTTTTATAGATTTCATCCACCTGTTTGGTTTGGCCTCTTTTTTCTCTTTGGTCTTTCTTTATTTAATCACTTTTGGAGCCTTACATGGCTTTGACTTTACCTTGTATGGTTCAAAATTGAAACATAACAAACTTGGTAAGAGGTGGGTTCTTACGAGAACCATGTCAATTTAAGAAAATGTGAGGATGAATCTTAGCCACACATCTTCGGTTACCGTGGATGCGATCATGGGGGTGGAGATTATTAAATGAGTGGACCTGGTCAAAACCATCTTTATTGACCGGATGGGGGTGGAGATTATTAAATGAGTGGACCTGGTCAAAACCATCTTTATTGACCGGATGAGTGACTGAGATTCGTATCACATTTTCTTAAAAAGTTATGTTTCTCGCATGAACCTTTCTCAACCTGGTAAATCCCACCTCAAATTGAGGTTGTGTACTTGTGTTTGGTTTGGTTGGCTAACGTAATCAAACTTTCATAGTGTAAGAGCAAACAAAATTAAACAATCGAATATAGAGGTGGTTTGAGGGTAGGTTGTATACTATAGATGTTTTATTCTATTATAAAAAGCAGAGCAATTGTTTTTGTAATTGTGAAAATTGTTATAAGAAAGGGAAAGCATTCCTTAGACCTTAGCAATATACGTAAAGCAAACTGAACACTCGTTACGTATTGTGTTGTGAAAAATGAGCATTTGCTTGTGTCATCTTCATATGTAGGTCAAAGATTAAAGACAAAAATTGGAAAAAGAATGAAAATGCCCTAAAGGTTAACGAAAGAACTAGATGGCCCTTACAAGAAGGGACTAATTAATTATAAAATGCATATGACTGAGTCCTAATATGTAATCAATGAAGTTTGGGACCAAATCTATAAAAAATATCAAACCATGGGGACCAAATGCGCAATTAACTCTTAAAAGTTTAACATTTGTCAAATGGCATGTCGATCATGCTGTTTTTAGTTGTTATAATTTTATGTTTGGTGATTTAGGTGGTGTTTGTTTACCTCTTAACAGTTCCATTAAGAGGCAACCTCTGAATAGTTAAGAGGTGAATCTTGTTTGGTAAAAAATTGGACTGCCTCTTAATGGTTCCAAAACCCTCTGAATGATTAAGTATCCTGGATGTCCCTTAACCATTAAGAGTCCTGATTTCATACTCAACAATTACCAAACGAACATATTTCATTTTGCACCACATTATAAGAGCCTCTTAATCATTCTGACCTCTTAATCATCCAGCACTAGACCATTCAGCAACTACCAAACAGCCCCTTAATATTCATAGAATAAAACATATTAGATTTTTAGAAATGAACACATGTTAGCATCAGATGCATCGAGATAAGAAACATTTAAATTAGGGGTGAGTATCGAAATCGGGTACTTGTTTTTGGAATCGAAACCGATGTGATTGGTTCCGGTTTCGGTTCCTAAAATGCGGAACCGTTTGGGACCGGTTCCGGTTTTCATTTTTTTGGAACCGTTGATCGCCGGGTAACCGTCGGAACCGGTTCCACTATATATTAATAAAAAATTTATATATTTATTATATTTAATTGAACAAAAATTGAAATTACTATTTTATTTTTAACGATTACATAGGTACACATATATACACTTATGACCACTTTCTTCAGTTAACTTATTTATTCCCTTTTTTCCATACTTGTTTTATTTTCATTTGAAAAATCTTCGTAATTATTTTTATAATAATTAGCTTTTAGTGTGTACGATAAATTTTAATCGTTCCAGTATGTGTTTTGTTACGTTAGGACTCTATAATACCTAATAATTACTTTTTATAGCATAAAACGATACAAAAATATTTAAAAAATTAGACACTAGTTCTGGTTCCATGAATTCCCTTATAAAACGCAATTCATGAGAGTACATAAGATTAAAAGTGATCCAATAATCCATATCTACTTCACGTTTTTCATCATTAAGTTAACTTCTAATACAATTCTACACGTTAGTAAAAGACCCCTTAAGTATTTTCATTAGACAGGAGGCGGTTCAAAATAGATATATAATCACGTTTTTTTTTTCTAAGAGATGAAAAAATTTATACTATATACAGACAAAAAAACAAGAGAAAAAAATCTTCAAACTTAAATAAATATCTAAAATTCAACAATAGAATAATAGTCAACAAATTAAACTACAAATCTATTCATAAATTTCAATTTTAGAACATATTAGAAGATAGCATCTGAATAAGCATTTAAAGAAAGCCATTTAGATACGGAAAAGGTGTTAAATACGTGTTCAAAACGATGAATATTTTCCCTTTGGTCAAAATATAATTAATTTAACAAAAGTTTTAACAAAATCTTGATTTTATTATATAGTTTTAAAGACAGCAAAAGGCTACAAAAAAAGAAACCCCTTTTTCTCCTCAAATTCCCGACCCCCCCTCTCTATCTTTCTCTAAAATCAACACCAGAAGAAGAAGAAACTACAGATAGATAATAAACCAACAAAAATAAAAAAAAAAAAAAATCAAAAAACCAACGGTGGGTGGCCGGAAAATTGGGTCAAAAGGCGACGGAGAGTGGTGGCCGGAAAAGGTTTAATTGTGGGTGGTGGAGGAATTGAAGAATAATGACATCCACGAGGCTACTACTGTTGCCTCTGCTCACCCAAACTTCTGGTGCTACTATCGTTGCTGCTTCCCCATCTTCTTCATCGTCTTCTTTTGTATCTTTCAGGGTTTCCGGTTTACAGTTTTCCACCACTAGGAAGAAGGTAAAATCTCATTCTTTATGTGATGCATACAAGGTGTTCGATGAAATGTCTTAGAGAATTGAGTTGTGTATATTTTGTGTTTAGTATGTGTAACTGGTTTCAATTTGGTAAATTTTATGTGTTTGTTGTTTAAAGAGTTGTTTCTTTTAATCTTTTTGTGTTGTGGTTGAATGGATATAACCTGTTATTGTTTCATTTGCCAGTAGGGAGTGTTTGTGATTAGATCTCACCAAATCCCTTGTTTTTTTGTTTTTCAGTAAGAGTTATTATTATTATTATTTTTTTGGCAAGAAGATGGTATGGTACTAATTTGTTTAAATGCCATATTGCCATTTCAATTGTTTCATCACATTGTGGAGGTCTAATGGTATTAGTAGTGTGACTTATGAGTCCCTTTTTGGTGTTCATGGTTGTTTTTTGAAAAGAAATCTCTTGGTGGTTTGTCTTTTTGCTATGTTGGGATTCTTACTTCACCTTCTTCATGCTTGCAGAGAAAAAGAAGTAGTTTCCGAAATACTTGTAATGTGTAGTTTGACTTTAGGTTTTGTTAATCGCAAGATTCCTTTCTTTTTTTCTATAATCACTATATGATGTTTTAATAGAGAAGTTTCACTGTAAAGTTACGACTTCTTGTTGCGTTTAAGGGGACTCTTTGTCTTTGTATTTGTTGATTTCAAACTCATTTTTGGGAAGTCTAGAAACATCCGAGTTTGTTTAAAATTATTTCAACACTCTTTTTGGCTCTTAGAAAGCTAATTCTACTATCTTTTTATATTCCTTCACTTTTTCTTCATTATGATATCTATATTGTTGGTTATTTTGGAAAAGAATTGGGATTTGGTTTACGTGGTTTAAAAAGAGCGTCATTTACCTACTTCTATTATTGGCATTAGTTACTGTTAATTTCCCTCAAAATGGATATGACTTAGCACTTGTTTTCCTTTTGGAAAGCGGATCTCTCTTCCTTTTGCACATCATCTCTCGTGTTGAACTTTCCTTTTCTTCAATATACTTGATATCATGGAGGCATGCATTTATCAAATTGTGAGTCGCACGTGACTTAAAGACTGTAAATGTGAAATAAGAGGACACAGTTTATTGTGCAATTGGTGATTGAAATCTGATCTTGAGTTACTAGAGCTTGCACCTTAAACCATCTGATTTTCATAAACATGGGTGTTTGATGATGGAATAAGCCTTCAAGTGTTTTTTCTTAGGCATTGTTTGGTAAGCACAAAGTAGCTTATAAGCTAGCTTATTTTTTGTGTACATGTTTGGATGGACAAAAAGTAGCTTATAAGCTAGCTTTTTGGAGGTAGCTTTTTGGAGCTTTTTGTAGCTTTTTCCAATTATACCCTTATTAATATTAATTATTATATCCTAATATACCCTTTTTGGTCATTTTACATACCCATAAGCTAATTTTTGCCAAACATAATTTGTTCATAAGCTAGCTTAGCAGCTACTAGCTAGCTTATCAGTCAACAGCTAGCTTATCAGCTAGTTTGCCAAACGTAGCCTTAATATAACTTGATTTTGCAGCAACTTACTTTATGAGTCTTGAATTATGGTATTACATAAGCTGCAAAATATGTTTTGCCTTCAATGGCTAGAAAAGTCAGACCTCTGAGAAACAAGAGCTGGAGAAACTGGACATAGAGCTTTTTTCTTATTCTATGGATTAGCAAAATATGTTTCCCTTCTTTATTACGAGTGAAAGTTTCATCACGTGAACAACACTGCTTTAAATGATTACAACATATGCAGAGATATTTTTGCTATAAAAAGATCCTTTGCAAAGTTCAATTTCAGATGATAATAACACCAAATAACATGCCCACAAGGTGGTCGTGAAAAAGGCAACACATATGCAAGAGGGTACACAAGAGGTTTGGTCATGTCCATTGTTGGCCTATGCATTGGTTTGCATAGGAGGATTTAACCAAGAGGAGACCGTTAACTTAGGTAAATATTGGTCAAGATTGGCATGGGGGGATGTACAAAAGAGATATATGCAGGAGTCAAGTCTACTAAACGAGGTGCTCTACTTAGGAGATAATACATTTAAAGATGGATGTATTTGAGTAATTGTTGAAGTGAACAGCATTCTACTTTGCATGTCTAAATTATAACAGTTTGAATGGTAGAAGTATGTCTGGTGTTGTTTAGCACATTTGTCAGTTATTATGCATGACCACATGATCATTCTGTATGAATCCATCATGCTCATTCCATAAACATCATACAGATCCAAATTACATTTGCATCTATTTGTATTTTATAACCTGTTTTAACCTAACTTCTCTGGTATACAAATCCACCGATCAATTGAGACCTGCAAATTTTCAAAAAATCAATACACTGTTTTTAGTCATACTACTCGCTTGTCAGCTTAAGCTTGACAAAAGTTTTATTTCAATGCTCAGTTGGTTTTCACTGATAATTTACTCCCAGGGCCCTCTGTTTTTTATGTGCTGGTATAGTGGCTTTGTGGCAAAAGACATCAAGGCGTTTGTAGCATAAAGATCGAAGATGGGGATGAAGTGCATATGTTTGGTTCTGACGATGAATTTGCATCTCAAGTTCCAAGCCAAGCCCAGACCATTGTGGAGGGCTCAGGTGCAGTTCTTATCTCGGAATATAAACCTTCCCCTGATGTTGATTACCTACAGGTTTGTGTGTCCTCTTCTGCCTCATAAATTGTTAGTAAATTAGCAGATAGTATGACTTGGCTAGCTATGAGCAAGGATTGCATATTTAACATTGGAAGTTTTATCAAGTACTCCCTCGATCCCAAAGATAAATGTCCACGGTGAAGAAGGACACAAAACTTTAGAAATGTGTAATTATTATACTTTTAAATCAACTAAAAGATGATTTATTACCCTTAATAATGGAGGAAGTAATAAATTTTTTCTTCTCATAATT